>JAQBSW010001017.1:150000-154712 GCA_029291075.1 Eudiplozoon nipponicum | reverse complement strand
CTTAAACGCCTGTTTTAAATCAAAAGGTGAATACACGTCTGCAATTGCGCAACACATTGTTGAACTCTCACATGTATGTTCTCCGGACGTGGTATTTAAAATAATTACTAAATGCAATAACAAAAGGGAGCTAGCCACATACGAAGCCTAATGGATAAACAAATTGCAGCCGGATTTATGCAAGCAGAAGAAACATGTTCAGGCATTGAGCTTGAACTGGATTTGACGCACTAAATTGATTGGTTTCCGTTTTTTCACACTTTATCTATGTTTACACTTATGCAGTTGATGTGAGGATGTGAAAAATGTATATAGATATTATAAACGGATTTTCGTATTTTTTATTTGTAAGTGTTCTGAACTCACTGTTTAATCTTGAGAAGGAATCGGGCTGCAAAATCATGCGTCTAAAAAACTGTTTTTTATATTGCGTAAGTATTTGACCAGCTGTGTACGGGTTTGATAGCAGGTAGGCTGCTGCAAATTCTGAGAGTCGTGTAAATAATAGCGGCATAAGGTTCAAAATCTACAGCTTCAATCGATTTCATCCTTGTACAATAGGTTACCCTACATAAACTAACTAATAGCCAAAGGCATCACATCGTTAATTCTATTAGTTATTCGGTAAACTCAGTTGGCATAATAAATAAAATTTAAAAAAAATGCTACAAAACATAATTTAGGGCAGGGAAATAGTGAAAATGTACTCATTATTACAATTGATAAAATAATAAAAATTGAGTTTAAATAAATGCTAAATTTGATTATCACTATTCACTTTATCAACATGTTTGTAGATGCCAAGTAGATGTATCCGAAAAAAGGATTGCTACAAATCACTACTAGAACGCTAGAATAATTCAACTCTGGCAATGTCAGCATCAAGCGTTGATTAAACAATATTTTGTTATAATGAATTTGATTTTGAGGCCTAAACGTTATATTTTAATTCGACAAACGTGGCTATTCCTCATTTGAGATACGATTTTAATTTTTTTATTGGTTTTACTTTTCTCGTATTAACAATTGTTTTGTTTAAAGTAGCTCAAGTTTCGAATATTTATATCGTCAGATAGATTTCAATCTTTATTTGTGTAAGCGAGAGTTGCAACTCTTGAGACACATTTTACGTCATCACTTCATAACATGAATAGTACCTTTCTGGCTTCATCTGTCTGATCAAACATCCAGATAAATTTTGTCGCCCGTTAGGTTTTACATATTATCAAAGCGTTTGATTTGCGTAATTATTTACTTTTCTTTATAAATATTACATTCTCAATTCACTTGATGCAATACCGTCAACTATTTCTGACTTACTGTTTGCATAGTAATTATAAGCAGGTTTGACCTAAAATTTAAAATAAAGCCTAGGAAGATTTCAACCTAATAATTTTGTGAAAGACCTTCAAATATTTCGTTCATTACTAGATTTTTTAACTTTTCTAATTTCTTAGTTTTCAATTTTGTGATTTAACAACACGGGCCCCATTCCAGCTAAAATTGTACACGCTTTTGAAATTAGACCCAAATTCTTCCTATGATCAACTATTATTCTCGTGGTATGGCATCATCTCATAGCACGAGTATTAAGCGCTGTTGGATGGACACTTCAACTGGACTGTTTCACATTACATAGCACCTCCTAAGACTTTATGAGGAAACAAACGCCTTTTCACACTAAAGTGTCACAGTTCACCCAACGAACACACACATGGTTTATTCTAGCCCAATTTACACTAATTTGAGATATTTTATTATGCTCCCGAAGATTGCTCGAGGACTTTATCACACTCCTTATTTGGTGATATGGCATCAATCATTGTGTGCTCACGTAGGATGACAGACAATTAGTATATGACTACAGGCATAGGTAATCAGCAACGAATCATATAAAAAGTAGTGATCGAGGGTGCCCCAGCCAATTTCGACACATTTCTCTTCGCTAGAAAGATGTATTTTAAAATTGTATCAAGGTATTTGTTTTTAGTGACAAATCGTAAGCCAGCTGCCTAACTGATTTATAACTCTGCCCAACAGTAATTAAGAGTATTCCTATAGGTTATACTTTTTTTCTCGTTTTAGAATAAGGATGGTGATGCAACGCCCTCGAAGTTTGTTCGCGCGATTCAATGACATCCAGATAAACATTTAGTTCTAATTTTAAAATAATTTAATAAAAGTTTGTTTGCTGAATGTCTTAAGCCAGTCCTATACAAATTATTGAATCTTATATACAAGTCCATCCTATTGCTCAGTTGCCGGTGCGTGGTCAGAGCCTTTGGCCGTACGCACAGTTACTGCTGCATGTTGAGAATGGACCGCCAGCTCTGCGAAATGCCAATTCTCCTCTGCATTTCTTCATCGTCTGCACTCCTACGAGCGCAGACACAGTAGGCTCTTATACGGCCGTTTGTTGAAAAATTTGAGAAAATATTTTGACCACCATAATAGTCGGATATCTTAACAACTGGCCTATATAGGGCTTTTCACGGCTATCTGGTTTTACAGGCCATATTCATTGTGTGTTTATAACTAAAAGTACAGAAGAAGATCTGACATCAGTCGTATTGCACTAGTTTAAAGAAGTGATCTAATTAATTTCCTTATTTTAAATGAATTCTGTAAAATATGTTTTACTGAACAGCGTAAACCAAATAATTTTCTTTTGCAGAGGCTTCAAAATGGTGCAATGCTAAATAATGTTTAGAATTTTGTCTTAGAGATAAACATCCTGGACGAGTATTTCTGTGTACTTATTCCATATTTTTAAAAAAATATTTCATATATGGTATTCCTAGAGTAAATCCGTTGTTTCTTCGTGCAGTATCCTTTCAGTACGAAATACAGTTTTCTTTAAACTCATATCTTGAAATATATTTTGCGTATTGTAAAACTGAATAAAAAACTGATGGTAATTTATTATAATAAAAGAATAGAAACAATATTTTTATTGCAAAAATTCGAAGTCCTAAATTGATGCACTTTTCTGTATTTGATAATTACTTACATTCTGAGATATTTAGTACTTGAAAAGTATTTTGTTCCGAAATATGCATAAGAATATTTATTTTATAACAAATTATTTGTTTTGATTAAAATAGGCTCTGAACGTTGGCCATTAGTATCACAAAAAGTACCATAAAATTACGGAAAATTTTATTACTCACCTCAATGTACTCTTGTATGCTAGCCCAGTCGTCAGGCAACCAATGTGTTTTATTGTGACATTGTTTTGGAACATTCGTCTTAATGAATTGCAATAAAGTGAAAAAAATATAATAAAAATCACAATCACATTGCATGTTTTGTCTAGGATACCTGTATCTAAAATGAAAATATTTCATAACTAACTATAATTCTTGAGAAATTATAAATCCATAAATTATTTTATACAGTGTAATAAGCATTATTTTATTGATTTGCGTAAATATAAACTTAAATTCGTATTTATTGCACTCGTAGAAAAAAACCATTAAGAATATTATTATTTAAATTTAAAAAGACCACAATAAATTTTTAACAATATTCCGTTTTGCAAAAAGAAACGGGCGCCATAAATGGGAACATCGTTTTGTGTTTAGCTATAAAAGAGTTGCTGACTTGATAATTTGTTCGAACAGCAATGGGTTTTTAAATGCAAAACTTATTTCAAATTTTGTATTGCTCAGAAAATACGCATTTCAAATCCATATTTTAACATTTAAGAACATTATGCCAATTTTCCTAAACCCAAACTAAAATAATTTATTAATTTCACTTAATATAAATTGCAAGTAATTACAATTTCGCAATTTATATCGAGTCCGACATACTGTATAAAAGATTTTAAGAATCACAATCGCAATTTAAGTAGACCGCAGTAATTAATTTTGTGTAATGTCGAAACGACCCATATGAAAAGTATAAAATATAGCAAATATTTTAATTAAAAATATGAAATAGAATTTATATAACAACGCAGAGTTTGGCATGGGGCTCGGAAAGACTCATTGTATGGCCTCTTCATAGAACTTTCTATATATATATATATATATATATATATATATATATATATATATATATATATATATATATATATTCTAATGTGCATGCTTTGAAACGTTAATTTATATTCAAACAAACTTAATTCCTCAGTTTTACTTCTCCAGTAAATCATTTGATCAGATGGAGCAAATGCGTTGATAAGCTCCACAAAGTGTATATTAAATTTGAGTGTTTTATTGGCTCCTTTATTTAAAGGCAATTGAATTTTGCAAAAAAAATCAGTTTCAGTTTATTTAAACAAAACATTAAATTTGGAATTATTTAGATCATGTTTGCGAGCATGAAGTAAACACCAGCCACATTGTATTTCTCTAACCGTCGAAAAATACAGGAAAACGACCGTCAGTGACATGTACTGAAGCGTTTCGTGCAGCCATGATCATCATCAGAGAAAGACGGTAAACTGATCAGCGCGGATCAAGCCACAGTGCATATATACGGAATTTGTATTTCGCGTAATCAGTTCGGTTACAATTTTTCTGCATTTTCATTCAAATGTTCAATGGCGACAGGCTATCTTTCTTGAATGAAGTTTGATTCTGTGTCTTGAGTTTAACATTGGCTCTTAAAAAATTGATTTTAACAAATATCATAATGTACCCACTAGCGTCTGCATGTTAACACCATTTTCTTTGCATTTTAACAGTATTTTAATTTGATTGCCT
>JAQBSW010001017.1:0-145000 GCA_029291075.1 Eudiplozoon nipponicum | reverse complement strand
TAAATTTTTATAATTAAGTAAGTAGAAAAGTCTGAAATTTCAAAATTTTATAATGGCACGATTAGGAACATTTAGTTAACTGGCTTTGGATCGTGTCATTGTATCAACGTGTACGACAATTATTTTGCAATGCGCTTTGTTAATTTCATTGCACCATGTAAGCAAGTGCTCACTGGTTATTTCTTTTGCAGTTTATGAACATCCTGTATTTAATAACAGACTTACGTTCGTTTTGCAATGTTGTTTGACAACTGGTTAAATACAATGGGATTGGTGTTTACTTTAAACTCGCAAATTTGCGTTGCATAATTGTTACTACCACCCGCCCAATCATGGATTGTTTATTAATATTACCTATGTATGTATATACATATACATATATATATATATATATATATATATATCATATATATATATATATATATGTATATATATATATATTGCGAAAGCTGCAAAAAGTTAATGCTCGTGACTGCGTAGATATTGTGCAATGGACATTTCTTGGCAAGTACAATGTACGCGAGCCAACTAGAGGTAAGAGCAGCATATCTAATTTTTCTTTCCATATCCATGCATTACGGTTTGATCCTTGCTAGTCAGTTTGCCGTCATAATCTGATGATGATCATGGAAGATCGAAACGCATCAGTGCGTGCGATTGGGAGTATATTTGTTATGTTGTTTGACGATTTGTTGAATACAGTGGGATTGTTGTTTATTTCAAGCTCGCAATCTTGATTTAAATAATTGTTACCCCCACCCGCGCAATCAATTATTGTTTAATTGTATTGCATATATGTATTTGTGTGTGTGTGGCGAATCTGCAAACAGTTAATGTTCGTGACTGTATAGAAATTGTGCAGCCGATATTTCCAGTCAAGTACAATGTATGCGAGACTACTAGAGATCAGTACGTGTGACTGAGAGTCGTCTTGCTATGTTGTTCGACGACTGGTTAAATAAAATGAGATTGGTGTTTATTTTTAGTAATAGATGTTCTCGATACAACTGGGTAGAGGCAAAATATATTCATTATAATCTGTTTTAAAATTATGCGTTTTGAATATAGATGTTTTTAAATATTCATAAAACTTGAGTAATATCTGATGGAATATCTTAAAAACCTATTTAGCCCATAAAATTGGGTCTTTCTTTTATAGTACAAGAATCAAGACCAGGATAAATTTTAAATTGGAAAAGAAAACGCTGCAAAATTTTGTAAAATTTAAAAAAAAATTACCTGTAAATGAGTCAGATTTCTCTCGTTTCGGCGGACCTCGAAACGATCGCTTTTCACTTTTACTGAGGAGAATAATTTGAAACGTAAAAAATTTTTTTAGATGGTATAATCTTTCTTGTATTAAACTTTGTTTAGATATTTTTGTTTTTTATTAATGCTGATAAATAATTACATTACATATCAAAACATGAATTCAATTTGACGAAACATTCAAAAAATTCCTTTTCCCGCCAGATCTCAAGTTGAGTGAAATACTTAGTGTTCCATGTAGTAAATTTCTACGCGTAAAATTAATTAAATTTTATCACATCTGTGCATTTTACTTATTCCAAGCGAATTGAAAACGCGAAATTCAGTCGCAAACAAGAACAAACACAAACATACACAAAAACACACAGACGCGAGATTTTGGTAGAAGTAGAAATTTCTTTAGAAACGAATTAAAATTCATTTAAAACCATACAAAACTGACACATAGGTTGGTAAAATCTGGTTTCTTTTAATTTCCACGTGCACGGCTTTTCTTTAGCATTGATTGATGAGTTATTACTGGTTTTGTACCTTTGAAGCCGTCCACAAGTTGATTGTCTGAAAAACTTGGGTCAACAGTATTTTCAGACAATCAATTTGTGAACGGCTTCAGAGTGGCGGGACTAGTGAGAACGCATCAACCAATGCTAAAGACAAGTTGGGCATCTGGAAATGGAAAAGAATGAAGAATTTACCGACCTACTAGTGCTATTAATTGTCCTGCAATGGAATGCTGCGGAAACACGATGAAAGATGACATCGTTGCGCAAAGAATAATTTATTTTAAAAACTGACACGTCATAAATTTCTACAGAAATCAATGATGTTATTCCTAAAAGTTGAATTTGGCGTTTGAGTGATTTTGCATCTGTAAGTGTGTTTGTTTTTTCTTTAAAATGTAGACGTATAACCGAACTGGATGCAATTTTCTTATATAAACATGGTTCCCATCACGTTGGAAGCTGATATTGAAAAAAATTGTGGACGAGCCACAAAATTCAATGAAAAACATGATAGAAAATAATAAAAATGATCGAGGTCAAACTGAGCAAATACGAATCAGTCGAGTATTTCGAGGCGTCATCGTTATATACAAAATAATGGTCTTAGCGCCAATACCGATGAACTGAAAATGCCATTAAATTCAAAAAATATATAAAATAGTGGTTGTCACTCAGCTGTGGGTGGAGATATCTAAAATGGCGGTAGATGAAACTATACCAAATAGGAATAATAAATAAGGGAAAGAATTATTAAATATACTCGCTAGTGAAGTTTCTGCATGTGACGCCAAACATGTCAAATTTACTTTATTTCGCCATATGGAAAACGCTGATTCTGAGGACTTAGGCAAATTAAACAATATTATCAAATACACTTCGGATGCAGAGATTCAAAAATGTTAACAAGTCGGAAAAATATCCCACCACACGAGGTCATTTGTTATAAAAGTATATAAGCGCTCTGCAATCACGCAATTAGAAATATTTCGCCAAAAAGATGAGCTCACTGCCTACGAAAATGTGTTCAGAGGAAGGGAAAACACGTTACTAAAACTAAAATTGGCGAAAGCAAAACTACACAAGCAAAGTTTTAACTTGATGATGATAAACAACGTTCAAAGCACTAATGAAAAAAAATCAGCAGACACCATGATGTCTCACAGAAACGGGGCATACGTGACCCAGTCACCATAATCGTGGTTGACAATGGGGCGCTGTGAGGCCTACTCACTTGGTCAATTAAGTTATCCTTAAAAAGCCGATTGGATTTATCCAATAGATAAAACCATGGATGTGAATTTAGATAAATAAATAAATACTCAATGTTTAATGCGAATTTTATACTTGTTAACAGAAAAACATGTTTGGTCTACGAATTGATATTGAAAAATACTTTTGGCCTAAGCAGAGCTCATTTGTGCAGGCTGAATTTAAAATTTTTAGATATTCTTTATGTTGTAAATACAGACTAGTTAAAAAACGTAACGGTGGTAGTTTTATAAACTGTAAATGTTTATTTCATGCCAAACGGTTGCCCACTGGTGATGTTAACGCTTTTATCGATTTTTATCTAACCAGTTTGACACTTTGGTCCTAACAGCGGTTCGTAGACCAGCGTATGCAGACTTAACCGATGGTATTCTTTTTTTTGTTACCTTACATGGATGTAATATTTTCTCAGAAGATCTTAACAGAAATCGGTGCATTGAATTAATCAACCTATTCTCTATTTATGATCTATTGAAAGTTAGTAATGCACCGAATAGAGATTTCGAATGCTAAGAACATATTTATTTGGAGAAGAAATTGATCCGTTGATACAGTTGTTAGATTATTAATTATTTCAAGGTACCGAAGTATAAACAGATTATTCTTAAATGGAAAAAAATATGTTCCGAGATTGATAGTATTGCAACTATACAGGCACAAGTTAGTTTCTTAAGAATTAATTGGTAGCTTTTCCTAAAGTTAAGTAATGGGTCTGATTATGATTGTTTTTATAATATTAACACAAATAGTCTTTTCTCTTTTTTATTTACATTACTAATTCATCAACTTAATATATCTAATTTTACTGATACAATACCGAAAAAGATGGACTAACGATTATGTAAATTAAGAATTAACTAAATGACATTTGGAAATGTTGTTAATGTTAAAGTATTAAAAATAAGGTTATATTTCATTGATAATGGAATTAATTAATTACTACTAATGATCTGTCAAAGCTCAGAAAAAATATATTGGCAATCATGGATTAGGATACAAACTTCGGAATGACTATAACAGATTATAGCAGAATTCAGAACAGATATCATCGTTTGATAAGACGGATAGTGAGTTTATTCGTAGATTAGAGGAATTGTTTGGTAATTCAATATGCAATTTACAAATCGAAAGCCGTTTAATTGATCTACATGATATTCCGGATAATAAGAAATCACAACATATTATGGATGGCGATAGATTAGCAAAATTAATGTTAAATCTAAATTAAGTTAAGTCTGAATAGCAAAAATTTCATCATCATATATCGATTGAAAGCTTACTTCGATCGCTTCTAACCTCTTTAAATAAGCTCTGTCTTTTTAAAATAAAATTTTGAATGCTAATACAATGCTGCTTAGTCTACTAACAATAGTCGTCAGGCAGTTGCCTAGTTAGAAGGCAAAAGAATGCCAACGACCATAAGCTAATCTCAATTATCGCTTCATTTTTGAAGATCAATACTAAATAATTTGGCCTCTATTTTGCCGAAAGACGTTAATTAGTTCAACACAGTTTCTCGAAATAACGAAACATATTTACGAACATTTTATCGATTTGCAGATAGTTAACAAAGATAGATGAGCAGATGATGGATACGTATACATTCCTTATTGATGTATTACAAGCCTTTGACTCTTGATTCTATGATAATAGCCAGTAGGCCAACGAAGATTGATCCAATTATCTTGAGCTTACTAAGTTACAGTTTGTATAAAAGAAGCATGATTAAACAATTATAATATAGCGAGGTTCCAGCTTGCCGCCGATAAAGTGTAGGTATTTAATAACGCAGGGGTTAATGATTTACTGCAAGATAACAGGCGTATTAAAAAATTTTCGTAGGACAGAATTTAACTAAATTTATTTTCATGGTGCTGTCAGGAAAGATATTTTGAGATAAAAGTTTAAAAGGAAATCAATATTTTAGAGACACTAATTCAGTATTGAAAGAATTGTTAACTGTTCTAAGAAAAAGTCGGCGCTAATAAAGAAAATCATACTAAAAAATAATATACACCTACAAATGCATATTATTTGGATTAAGCTGATCTTGGAATATGCTGCCGCTACTTGGAATCCATTAAAAAAGCTTAAACCACCCGGATAGAATCTGCACAAAAAGAAGTTAAAACATATTAGTACTGTCTTTTGCACACTATACGTTTATAGACTATAGTTTTATCATCGCAATATTTATGGTTTGGCAAACTGTGTTACTGTATTAAATTATTCGAACTGAGGCAATGAATGATTCCAAAAAAGAAGACACATAGAGCAGTAACCAGGTATGGAAAATCTGCATTCATTCCTTCTACTTTGGGGAAGCTTATAAGGAAAAATTTAAATTAAAAAGAATAAATTCTAATCAATTCCCATAAGAGCTAAGAAAAAAGCCCACTTCTAAGATGTCTTCTAAGAGGACATGTAAATAAATTGGAAAAAGGTTTGATACTAATGATCCATTGAATTCAATTATGGCAATACGTTCACATGGTTTAAAAAGGAGGCAGGATAATTGAGTTTGGTAAAATATATTTATAGAGAAACTGTTGAATTATCTAGTAACAACATTAGTTGCAGTTGTGACCAGAAGGATAAACCAAAGGCAGCATGAACGGAAAGTATAATCTCATGCACATTCGTTTCGTGCTTGACTGGCGACTCATCCAGTAGGAGCCGGTATTACGCCCTTTGGAACCACTATAGTATTTGGCTAGGAGATTGTACCGCGCCTATTATTCCACATTCTTCTACCAAATGTATAGTGGTCTAACGGAGCATACTGCCGCAGGATAGCTCAGTGATGTAGACACCAGATCCGAAGCAGACGTGCCAGGTTCGTATCCTGTCCGCTGCAGATTCTGGCCATACTAGATTAGTTCCCAATTCACAAACCTAATACATACTTGCATATATATTAGCTCTTCGCAACAAACAGTATTTAACTGTTGAATTATCTGTCTAATTATACTGAAATACGCAGTACATAATAACAGTTTATCTAGTGTAGCAACAGCCAACTCGGAGACGAATAACTCTCCAAAAGTCCTATCTAGGGCTTCAATGAATGCAACAGAAAGTCCAACTATTGCACGAAATAAGTTGAAGCAGTCAGCATAATGATAGAAGAGGCCTTTAAGCCGCAGAATTGAATATAAAATAATATATATTTGAATTTTGTTTTACTAAATGGATTTTCTGGAGTAACAGTTGTTCAGAAATAGTTGTAGTGCACAATTTTTTTAAACTTTAGTCTACCGTTGAACTCCACTGTGTTAGTACCATGCACCTTTTCGGCAACCATAGTGTTCGTATCAGATACTCACACAACAGGCTCGAACCTGGGCACTTCTGCTTCGGAATCTGGTGCTCCATCAAAGCAGACTTGCCCAGGTTCGAGCCCTGTCCGCGACGAATTATGGGCAATTTGTGATGTGATCCCAATAAGGACGAAACCGGTCTACTCGATTAATTGCTTTTTCCACACCATAAAATTATTATTTTATTCTGCCAAGTGTATTTCTATAATGGGTCAGGTGTTTATATCAAGTTCCGATCCTTGACTAAAATAATCATTGTTATGAACGCCCGCGCAACGAATTTTCGTTTAATTTGCGATATTACCAACAGAAAAAGACAAAATTCATAATACCAGATAGAAAATATAAGAAAATAAAACACAACAGACGAACAATAATGACAAAAACATTAAAAAAACCGTATAAAAAATGGCATCATGAACATCAAAGAAACAACTATAGATTCAAAATTAAATAGTGGAAAAATCGTCGATGTTATGCAACATCTCAAAAAACAAATGCGAGTTAAGCTGGAAAAAGATATTTTTAAATAATGACGATAAAACTGCCTAATTCTTAAATTTAGTATGCTTCAAATTATTTAGCTTTTATAAAATAAAATTGTTTATAGGGGAAATTCAAAAGAAGTTAAACGATTCTAAAAAGTGGAACATACATCGCTCGGCGACGTCTCTCGCCGGGACACATGACACGCGCAGATTCGTTGGCTTTGGTTCGAGGCCACTGAATGTTCTGCTTGATCTCTTCCTTGCACTGCGCACCGATCCGCTGGCTACATGCCATATCACAGGTCTCTCTCAACATGTTATTGCCCAGACAAGGCTTTTCTATTTAATTTGAAAAGGTAGGAAATGCAAATCCCAGATGAATCATCACTTATGTTGGAAGTTAAAAAAACAACAAAAATATTCTTATCTGATATTCTCTTAAATAGGACAAACTGCATTTTCCTTAAACAGTTTATCTAAGATAAACATATTTGAGAAAATATATATATATATATATATATATATATAATTAGCAATGAAAGATCAATATTAAAATCTTTAACAAACAACACGGTGTAAAAATAATTAGCGTAGGTTTAAGGAATTTAAACACACAACAAGTAAATATTTCAAAATCTGCCCATTCGAACAATAAATAAACCTATAGATTCTCGCTGGCCTTTTCTTGTGCGGGACAATTGATAGCACACGTAGGTCGGTAAAATCTTAAATCCTTTACATTTCCAGGTGCACTGATTTTTGGTCTTGATTGATGGGTTCTCAATTGGCAGTTCCGCAACAGGATTCCCAATTAGACATTCCTAATTTCACCATTTTATAATTTAGATTTATGAGTAAACTCGGATGGTCATTGCTATTGATTTATGCAACATAGAGCCTTGATTCTATTTGTAAACTTCTGTCCTGTTAAAAACGAGGATTTGTTATTTACACTCATGAAAATGTAATCATTTTCATGCGAGTAGATCACACCTTCGCCGCAATTCCAGAGTTTAAATATGGAAAAAATTTGTGTCACAGCTTAAAAACTGACATATTTTGGAGATTCTACCTAAGCGTTTTTCTATACTATGAATTCCATGTGAAAATTTATTAACCCCAAACAAGATCAATTGTAAGGGAATGGGGTTTTATTAGTTTTCGCAGAGAAAAACAAGCAATGTATTTAATACACTGAACAAAAATACCCAAGCCTAGTACAATAGACACTTTTACCGCAAGTAGGACAAGTTTATCAGTATAGCTATGACAAAATAAAAATAAATTGTTTTCCATCTAAGAATAACAAAGTGGAAGAATTTCGGCTTGACACCATTGCTTTTCAAAAGTGCTGTCATCTGAATTAAATAATGCACCTCTTTACTCAAAGAAAAATACTGTCATAATAAATATATATATATATATATATATATATATATATATATATATATATATATATATATATATTATAAATGATAATAAATGAATATATAGTCTCCCATAGATTCAAAAATAGTCGGCGGGAATTCTAACATATTTTGTGTGCATAAAATCGGCAACCATGTAATTGCATCTTTTAAACTCCACCATTTTAAATGAAAATGAGAATAATTCAAAGTGCGATGAATTAGTGGATGAAATTACGGAGTCTTCAGGAATGCGAATGAAAATTTAAGATGCTTATAAATAAACTGAAACACTGTTTATAATTATTCATTTATAAATGTGAATGTGACAAAAACAAAACTTAATAGTTAAAGACACCAAACATTGGACTCATTTCAAATAATCCCAGATTGCTAATTAATGCAATAATTGCATCATGGTTTCGAATTCATTGCAGGAGCAATGCCCACATTCTTAGCCTTGCTATGCAATATAATTGAACTAATGTGAGCTTTTGTCATTCAGAGTTTTCCCATCGTTTTCGGCAAATTAGACTTTGTCCAATAAAAATTTATGACTTAATTTTTACTTTCTACTAGATTGCATAGCACAAGAATTTTCGTCCTTACCCCATAAACCGGAGGGCCATATGAGGCGCAGAGTTCCTCGTGTACCGTGCCGTAAATCTGCCCACTGGATAACATTCCCGCAGTATCTTTGTATGCAGTCCTCACCAAGCACACAAACATCATCACTTGGATAGCTCTCTGTTTTTGTATAGTTGAAAGCACTCCACAAGTTTCGAATTCCCATGTCATTTTTGACGTGCTGAGAAATGCCACCTCCATTGCCAATTCCCTCCCTCAGCACTGGTGAGTTGTGAAAGTCCTTTTGATTTGGCAGTACAATCTGACTGGCGGTGGCTGAACTGCCGTGACTGCGAATGTCGTCATTGTTGCCATTTTGAAATGAGTTTATTGTACGCCGATTACCATTTTCAGCATCGTCCGTTTCTAGTTTGAAGTCGGGATTTGGGTTTGTTAAAAGGGTGTCACGGCTCGACACGGCGTCTTGCGGTGTACCGATTCGGTTGATAACTTCATAGTTGGCTTGAACTCTAACATCTTTAGCTGTCGCACGATTGAAATCATTTTGTAAATCTGAACCGCGATATTGCAGAATTGATTGCCCCGAGTCTATTATTTTAGAATTGTCAGTGACAATATTCGGCAAAATGTGCCTTTCTCCAGTGGAAAATAGACGCCCAGTGAAGCTGTTCGGAACAGGTGTGCTTTGTGGAGCGTTGAGCGTCCCCGTATGTGCTAGAGCTGGATTTGTGTGATTGCGAGTCGTACCACTTGCCATGTAGCCGTCAAGAATTGAGGGCACAACTGGCGTAAAGCCCATATTAACTGAATTGTCGGCGTTTAAAATTCGCCAACTATCCTCTTCAGTCAATACGTATGGCTTCATAATGCCAGAATGAATCACGCGATCATCAAGGACACTGGTAGGTGGCAGGTCGTCAAGGAGGTTTATAGTGTAGGCGTAGGGTTCGTGCAATGACTGATCAGAGGAATCAGCCAGATAACCGTCAACATGCGTGCCGGAAACATCACGTTTTTTACGATTTGAGCATTCCGAATTGTTGTTGGCCACTAAAACCTGATGGTGAAAGGTTCGATTCCACATCTGAAAATAGGCGATTTTACCATTGTACGCTTCCGTCTGTAAGGAATTAATATACAAGACAATCCTATTGTAACCAGATAAGCAAGAATATCGAGGGTTAAAGTATAGTATTTATGAAGCAACGTTTCTGCAAAATATCGTTTTATAAAATATTTTCCACCTAAATTGAGCAAATCACCGCAATTTGAATTGTAGCATATTTTTTGCATATTCTAAATCACAGTTTGTAATGACATATTTCACACTATCTGTTAAGAAACCTCCGAAGGGTAGTATATTTATTTAAGAAAGCATTATGTGCACAGATGTTGTTAAACTCTATTCAAGCCACGGCCGCGAATTGTAAATAACGAATAACCTCCCATTCTATTTAACTGGTTGTTTTATTGCGTGACTATCAATTACGAACTATTCTAGTTAAACGAAAATTAGTTGCGTGGGCGACGATAGCAATTATTATAATCAAGGTTGCGATCTTGTTATAAGCACCTGGCCCATTAATTACTTATACATTTCAGTAAAAACGAAGTATTTCATAGTGTATAAAGACAAATTCGTTCCGAAGACCGGTTTCGTTCTTATTAGGAACTCATCATGTACTGGCCAGAAGTTGCCGCGGACAGGGCTCGAATCTAGGCACGTCTGCTTCGGAATTTGGTGCATTAACCATTGAGCCACCTTGTCACACACTACACTACACACAATTTTCAGTTATATATTAACTAATGTAATTCAGTTTGTCTGTTTTATTTTATGTGAGCTCATATGGCATCCATTTAGACCCAAAGTTCCAACTAACCATCCCCAATCTGTCATTACTGAACAGACACCACACTACATATGGAAGTGTTATTGAAATGAACATTTTAGATAATTAAACGAACAAAGGTTGCGCTGGCGGTGATAACAATTATTATAATCACAGTTGGTCTGTTCAGTAATGACAGATTTGGGATGGTTAGTTGGAACTTTGGGTCTAAATGGATGCCCTACGAGCTCCACCTAAAGGAAAAATAGACTATCTAAGTTACATTTGTTAGTATATGTCTAAAAATTATATATAGTTTTCGGCAGGGTGGCTCAGTGATTAGAGCACCAGATTCCGAAGCAGACGTGCCCAGGTTCGAGCCCTGTACGCGGCAAATTCGGGCCAGTACATGATGAGTTCCCAATAAGCTCGAGTGCTACACAATTACCGTTGATTTTTCTAAATTGTACGCAATAATATATTCGCAGCTTGTACGATTAATGCCTTTTTATTTAAAATGCCTAATAAACAGAGTAAAAAATTTAACATTTTTAATGATTGGCCGACAGTTCATCGATGCACGAGAAATGCAAAAATCGAACTAGTAAGGTTTATGTCTTCTTTTCAGAAAATAATATACTTTGCCATTTGATCACCATCAGACAATGCTTTCCCATGCTAAGGTGAAGTAGTTACATGTAGGTAACATTTTTTTATTTTTATGTACTATAGTTCAAGTAAAATAATACATTACAATGGTTAAATATTGACTTACAACTTCTGGGAAGTCATTGTTTTTATCCCGTGATGCATGCCCCATTATCATTTCTGTACGTTCCGGTTTTACCGCCAAGTTTTGTGAGAATTCCTTGACACTTTTGTAAATGCGTGTATCGTTAACATAGACAATCCATTCAACCTTTTTCTTCCGGTGATACCACATAAAATCTTCGCAAAGTAAATATAATCAAACGAATAGAGTATATGCAGTTAAATAATATTTAAGCGAAATTATAAATAAAACGGAATTTCGGATCAGTGTCATTTGTTAAACACTTAGAGTATAGAATTAACTATGGTAAACAAAATAACTAGGACGAATATTCTAGTATAGGCAATAAGTTTACAATATAACTAGTAGTTAAGAAGTTAATAAAGCATAAAGTAATTGTGTTATGTCACCTGGAAACAATCAACATTTTTGAGGATTTTTACATAGCTAACGATAGTTTGTCTGAACAGGAGCTGTGCATATTCCGAAAAACGTGTTTGTGATTGTTTGGAGTGCGTCAAGATAGAAGATGGCTTTTCAAATTGTATCAAATATTTGGTAACTTGGCATGAACAATTCTCAAAATGCCGTGTAAATTTATAAGTTATTTGCGAGTTGTCTTTATTCATTTTTGGTATCTGGCATCAGTAATAATCATATTTATTATTTAATATATGATTCATCCTAAAACTCATGTTCGTAAGATATTATAGTATTCATATAGAGTACATGAGAGTATGCCTTAAATAGTTTAAATGAATCTGTAATTGGGTAGAAGTAGAATAAATTAGTTCAGGATAGAATGAAATTATTTTGTTGAATTACAAATAGAATTGAGTTACTTTTATTTGTTGCAGAAAGTTAAATTTGATGATTAAAGTTAGCATTTATAAAATCAAATTCTTGCAATAGCAGCATACTATATTAGACCAGAAATAAGGAATTAAGCTATATAGAATAATTTCTGTTTCATTGGATTGCAAAATATTTTGCTGTGAACAAATGTTTTATTATTCAATTTGAGCATCGCACACAACCATTTTACAGTAAATGGAAGTAGTGTTTAGATATTATTTAGGGTAACATTCTCCAGGGCATCAATTTAAAATCAACGGTTAGATAAAAGCATGAGTTTTTAGTGTAATACAATTTAAAAATCATTGATTTCCGTTGCGTGGTGAAAGCAATAATTTAAATGAAGTTTTCGAGCTTAAAGTAAAGACCAATCCCATTGAACCACCGAAAAGTGTACCATCGTCATATATTCGACTCTTACTCGTAGGCCATCTTCTATATTGCAGTCCCATACCCGTCTACAAAATCTGGCTAGAACGACTACTCCACTTCCAATTGTGAAGAATGACACGGCTACAATCACTATTAATAGGAATTAAAGTTTAAAATCAACAAATCATTGGTGGACTATACAGCGTCACTATACAATTCTTTAGAAAATAATTCAATAAACGGTGTAATAAAAACAACCAAAATTGACACAAGAAATTTACAAATAGTCTCTATTCGACTCTATATTTTTCTACAACAATCTAGGTTAAAAGTTGAAACAGAAATCGCTTTATTAAAGAAACACAATGATGCCCATAGAACAATTTAAAAATTTTAAATCTAATTAACATTTATACCGCCTTTATTTTTGGTGGTCAAAATAAATTACAAATCAATATTGCCTGTCTGATCTCTAAAGATTTTACGTGATAGCTTCTATCAACAAGCTCACAAAATGTATATTTATATAATACAAGCTAGGTAAGCCAATAATGTCAGATAGGCCTCTGAATAAATGTACATCGATTTAGCTATACAGTCATTCTGTCTAACTGCACAATAACGATGTGTTTCGAAATTTCTCCGCAAGTGCTTTAAATAAAATTATTTATACATGATGAAAAAGTGAAAAAAGCAGCAATTTAAAACACCCAATCATTTACGTGCACCACTCCAATTCAGTCTTTACGCCCGAACGTTTCATTTTACTTTTATATGACGGATTAAAATAGGCTAATGCATATTAATTGATAGATTGCTAACTAGTCTATGCTTCAATATTTGGTATACGAGCTTTTTATAATTAAAAAATCCACCAAAAATCCTAAATGTTTATGAAATTGGAAATGTTGTTCTTGACACGGTGCCGCTTTTTTCTCACGCTGTATTTTAATGCCACCTGTCCAAATTTTCTCAAGAAAAAAGATTTTTGACTGTGAGCTATACAAGTTCATAATATCATACTCATAGGCAAATATTAAAATAACGTCTCCCAATAAAATCATTTATTTCTGTTTTCCTTATATATAATGTCTTCTTTGAGCAGTTGTTTAAGTCAACTTTTAAAAGTAGAGTTTAAAAATCCGACGAGTGCTCAACGAGGAGTAAATACATGCTACCTGAAGATCGTAATTAAAAGACACGCTGTTTATTCGCATTACGCAGCATAAATCAAAAATATTCACAGCTAAATTTAATTCATTATGCTGTGCTTTTTTATTTAAAGCAACGCTCATCATTTTATCAATAATAAACGAGGCACAGCCGGTATAATCGACAAAAGTTTTTATTTATACATACCGTAAATATGCAAAGTTCAATCAACTTTCCCAGGACAAGCAACGAATGGTTAACAACTAGATTGAAATAAAATAAAACTGTGATTGTGCTTTCACAGCTGTACAGTATATTTTTGAATTCTTGCGTGCATGCTCGCAATGTACGCCTCTTCAGATATTTTTTTTTAAATATGAAGAATTTAAAAGTTTGACAATATATAAAGTGATGTTGAAAATGCATGCAGTAGCATTAGACTTTAATAAGTTTCCACGCATCAATAGGACTGCATATTTTCCAATTTATGTTTTACTCTTTGTGTTTGGTTTCGACGAAATAGCTATGAGATGAAAATGAATATCTGAAAAAGTTTCTTTTCATTTGTGTTCATAGGAGTTTAATAAAGACTTGCATTCTAAAGAACATATATTATTATTGACTTAACAAATTTTGGCTTCCAAAAAGGCCGTAATAATTTATTATCATAGAATTGCTACGTCCAGCAGAACATGTCGAAATATTTAATAGTCTTTCATCACGAATAACTTATTTTATGCCCCAAAAAAATTTAATATTGAGTCAGGTTTAGCATTCAATAGAAAATCTTTATTGCTCTCTCATTTTGTGTTTTGTAATCCTATTAAAAAAATCGAATGCCACGAATAAAAAAAGGATAATATGTCAGATTATCTGTCTGAGATGAACTTTTTAAAATTAGAAGAACGGATGCGAACAAAGCGGTGCTCCCAATTATTCCTTTATCTTTCAAGAAAAAACCCCAATATATGGCTTAATATATACATAAATTTTTGAATATCGTACTTTAGATCGATAATTTCAGTAATAATTCTTTAAATCAAGTTTGCAAGCTTGAAATAAACATAATTCCCACTGTGTTTTAATAGTAGTCGAACAACTTGGCGAACCTTCATGCAATTGTTTGACGGAAGGTTAAATACACTGGGTTTGGTGATTATTTCAAGTTTGCAAACTTGATTTAGATAGCTGTTACCACCACCAGTGCAATCATTGATTGTTATAATTTAAGAATTCTGGTTGCTTTCGTAGGGAACATTTACATCACACACAGTGTAAGAGTTTTAACGAAGTACAATTTTGACAGACTTGTGGGAGATATAACAGACTCGCCAGTAGACATGAGAATGAAAATTTCTCTATAGGCAAATTAATTTCACAAAAAGATTTAAAAATTTTATTTTTCCTTTTTGGCCTGATACAATTTAGCTGGTGAAAGTTGCCGCCGTCTGGAATACAAATTAGACTGATATAGCTCAAGGATACAACAGGAAACAGGTAATATTTCCGCAAGCGGTCTGAAAACTAATTTCCTACGTATTATTTGAAACGTAATTTTTTTTTTGTATGAAATTTCTAAAGCTCATTATCTTAAAAAACTTGTTCTGCAAACCTTGAGCTATGTAACGTTTTAAAATTTTGGTTTTGATTGCGCTTATTATGAAATTTTCCAATAAGCTTAACCTATTCTTAAGACATAATATTTAAAAAAATAATAAATTATATTCACATGGGATTTCGTTTAAACTCTTCAAATGTTCTCTCGATGGCACAAGGCATATTGTGTTTAAACAATGCGCAATACACATTTTACTGGCAAAGTCTTTGTTGGCATAATGTTTTTAAAATTTTCCTATCTATAAATGCCAGTTTCTCCCTTTTCAGTTTTACTTAAAATAAACACAGTTTTCTATTAATTAAAAAAATTCTCAAGGAGCTCAAACGTATAACTTGTGAAGTTTAGTCTGCTACAGTATAACGATAATTACGCGTTTCTAACATATCATCAGTTAATGCTCCATAAAATGAACAGACCTAAGTTAGGACATTGTAAATTTCGGCATTTAATATTTGTAATTCTGACTGTTGAAAAAGACTTAGTCGAATGCTTTGTAAATATCCTTATCAATAATAGGTAATCCTTACAATTTCTAGCTAAGCATACATCTTAACGTGTAATAAATCATGTATTCGATGTTTTCCCGATTTAATATGAAACTGACATATACTTTCGACTGCAACAATATAGAGATAAATCGAAGAAATGTGTAAAAGGTAAACTGTGTTCTGCTTTGCCCTTTGCCTAGTTTACAGCCAACTTCGTTTTCAATACATCAATCATCATAGTCCTACTACACAGCGTAAAAAAAAACAACACTGAAATCCGCATTCAGCCGAATCAACAAATGGAATTTGGATTTTTGAAAAATCTTTAAATCCATATTAGGACAGAACTATAAAGCATGTAAGAAACCAATTATTTTTCAAACATCGTCATTTAATGTAATTCAGATTATTAATTTTAATAAAACATATTTTTTGTTCTTATTTAACTTTGCAGTATTAGCGGTAGTTTCGCTAAAAGTGGTTTGATTACTTTATAGTTATTTTCACTGAAAATATTGTTATTATTATTATTATTATTATTATTGTTATTATTATTATTATTATTATTATTATTATTATTATTATTATTATTATTATTATTATTATTATTATTATTATTATTATTATTATTATTATTATTATTATTATTATTATTATTATTATTATTATTATTATTATTATTATTATTATTATTATTATTATTATTATTATTATTATTATTATTATTATTAAGATTATTATTATTATTATTATTATTATTATTATTATTATTATTATTATTATTATTATTATTATTATTAAGTATTATTATTATTATTATTATTATTTGTTTATTTAATTATTTAAAATTTAAAAAAAAAATATTAAAATGTTGCAAATTCGTTGTCCCCGTTTAGGAATTAATTCTATTTTATTATTTTGTGCTAATTTCGTACAGTTTTCCATCTGCATTAACGTGACATTTTTCGTATTTATATTCTAATTGACCTAATAGAAGACTATGGTTGATTAAGCATGATACCATTAATAATTAATATTTTCGTTATTTTATACTTTTGTATATTTATATAAGGAAATAAGACAATTTCAGTTTCTGAGCCGTTATCACATGAAATTAATTTGTAGATAAAAGCTAAATTTGCAGCAAAGATTCGCGTAGCTGCGATAAATTTAAATTTGTACATATCGATTCCGCTGTTCAAATTGGAAAATTCCACGCATTATCTGACGTCCTTAGCATTCTTGTTTAATTTAAGATCAGTTAGCGGTTTTACAAATTGTATTGCATAAAATTGAGACCTAGGCAAGCAAAATTTTCTTTGCGTGTTCTTAATATTTGTAAATTTAATTCGCTTCTTTCATAAAGTTATGTAACACTAAGATTAAAGAAAAACTATAAAATAGAGCTGTCACTAAGGCATGAAAAATGTTTTAAATTTAAATTTAATTTTATCAATCCATATATATAAATCAAAATTTTGGATTCACCAGCTGAAATCACCTTTAAAAGAAGTTTAAAGTACTCGACAAAAAAGATATTAAGCTTATTACCGTTATGCTAATCTCTAAATTTTAAAAGTATATCCGATTTTAAGAAATTAAATTCTTACTTATTGAACAATTTGACAGTTGATGAGCATTTAAGGATATAAAATTTGGAATTCTCGAGTATACACTTAATTTGAACTTGAAGCAATCACTTATTTTCCGAATATGAATGATAGTTTTGTACATCTCGGAATTACTCACTTTCGCTACCATCTGACGTCGTCTGTGTCCACACCACGTGTAGCCAATGATGTGTAGCTAGGTCAACTGGAAGTACCCACGAACTACCGGCAATACTAAACTCCAATCGATAGTAGCCGTATAAAGAGTTTCCTGATGCATCAACAGACGCGTCTCTATCCCAATCCCATGGACTTCTCTTACGTGTATAACACATATATTGGGGCTTACAAGGCTTCCTCTCCTGATAGGGCACCGGCTTGTTCTGTGTAATCAAACGCATGCGTAGATAGTTTCGATCTGAGCCACGACGAAAAGCAAATAGTGTACCGCTTGACTGTTCCGGCCATATCCACATTGATATTGTAAACGTTGGCGGCAGAACAACTTTACGAAGTATGGCGTACGCCATGCCATCCAACGTGTGAGTTGGTTGTTTATAATAAAGTATCGAGTCGATGGACACCGCTTAATTATCCGATAGACAGAAAAGTTGAAAATTAAATAAATGAAATTTGAAAATTTGTGACAATAATTAACGGGAAAATTAAACAGGCAATATTCGAATAAAATTAATTTAGGCTAATAAATACACTTTCATACCGTATAGACTCTATCACTTTTACAAATCTATCATGTGTTAGATAATGGGTTCAATGAGTCACAGTGTTTGTGAGGTCATTTTATTTAATTTCATTATTTTGAAATCTAAGTCAAATTTTGATTTATATTAGCGAATAAAACCTAATTTTGCGATTATTGCATACTATTATAAGCAATTTCTGTTCTTTTTCCGTTTATTTTTTATGGAGAATATCGTGGCGTATCCTATTATCGCTGTTTTAAACATCTAATTAGGAAGTGGAATATCGCGGTTTTTGTTCACGCGTCTTCTCAGAATTTTAACGTAAAGACCAAACTTTTGGGGTTTTACTCAAAGATCTGAATTCTTTGCCAAGTCACGAGTCAAATAAGCGGAAATCGAAGAATTAAAAAACAAGTTAATCTACAAATTATTTTCTTATTTTGAGAGAGAAAAGCTGTAATTTCAATTGTTTGAATTCACATGCACTTTTGAGAAGATATAAGGTACCTTAATTATTGATTAACATATCGATTAAATGACAATTAAATATAAATAAATTAAGAAAAATTGTGTTGCTTCTGCATTGTTTAAAACAAAACTTTCTTTTTTCTTACTAAATATCAATTCGAAAAAGTGTAAATTATATAAAAAACGTGAATCCCAACCCGCAGTTTCGTTTCAAAACTTTGACAAGCTTTTTCTGTTTACTTAAATCGGTTTGTATTTTGTTCTGCTGTTGAAGTAGGTAATTTGAACAAATAATCTTTAATAAGAAAGTGTTAGAAAAAAAATTTCGAACGAAGGGTAAGGCTTCAAAAACTAATCCTCATTAACCAGCCCAAAATTCTTTTGGAAAAAAACTTACAGACACATTGTTCCGAATTCCATTCAAATCCAGGTCCGCAATTGCAATCATATCCCTCTGGTTGATCAACGCAGTCTGGCAGACAGAAATACTGCTCATGACAACCTAAAGAAAAACATATGCACGTTTAATTTCATTATCCGTAACATTTTATTTTACAAAATAGACAGAAAGAAAAGTTCCAAGCACATTCTTAAAATTCTTTCTGAATTGATGCAACACCAAAAAAGAATACGCCTGTCAAAATATTAGTTTAAGTGTTAACTTCGAGTGAGCCGAATGCGAACAAAATCTTACTGCCGTGTTTTGGCTTTCGGTACCATGTATGTAGCATTCATCATTGCGAATTTTCTGTTTCTGCACAAAAATATTCTGCAATAAAAATGATACAGTTAAAGTAAATTTTGCTGGTGTGCTAATGTGCTCTCGCTCGAGTTAATGCAAAAAAAGAAAATGGCGACGTAATCTTCTTAATACCAAAGCCCAATTATTGCCTCCGAGACACATTTGATTTCATCACGATTTTTTTGGCTACTACAAAGTTCATTGAAATAGCATTGATTTGTCATTCAAAGTGCCTCGAGCTTTATCAGAAATCAGTTCTCGGGAGACGCATAACACAATTAATGTATAATTTAATGATCATTTGGTGTGCAGGCGGTGATTGTCAGTTCCATATTTAATGTCAAAATAATGACGTAATAATGAGCAGTTAATAACATTTTCTTAGTTTTATTTCATGCAACAATGATATTATGATTTTACCTTTAGACAAAGCCCACCCATTATATATGATCCCAAAAGTAAATCGCGATATTTTGGTAGGCCAAAAATAGATTAACACAGGTAACAAAGCGTATTTAAAAGCTCATAAAATGATCTTATTTTCTTTTTCACGTAATATAGTTTAAAATGAAGAAACATACAATAAAGTCGCAGACAGGGTGTTGCAAAATATTCTTTGGAAACGCCGTTATGTAATGGAGATTATTTTAACTTGATATTAACGAACGATTTATTTAGGAAGTGAGTTAAAATCTTTCGGAAAAAGATTTTATGGATTTAATTTTAAATAAGTGAATGAGAAAAAGCGTTATTTTAAGTTTTACTTTAATTTTAAAACAGCTTTTATATGATAGTTTATCGTTAATTGCACGAGACGTGTATGTGAGTGTATGTATATGCGTGTGTTTGTACATTTGTGTTTTTGTTGAGAATCATTTACACTGCCCACCTAGTTGATATCTGTGATTGACTAGGTATGTATCGATATATTGAATTTTGATCAGGCTTTTGATATTTTGTATTTTGCATGTACGAATTCGTTTTCCTCGAATGTTGTCAGTCATGTCAAATTGCTCACGAATCTTGTTGTGTCTCATTAAATGGATACGTAAATCATTTTAAATGTAATTTAGTGTACTGCAAACGAGGTAGATCAATAAATCATCGAAAGATCATCTATTCATTGAACTACAAGTTAAGCAGAAAATAAAAGCAATTGCATTATTGTGCCACATGAAAATAGTTTCAAGACAGTCACTTTTAAAATGCAATATGAATGTATAAATAAGCAAGTGGATTCCCATTTATTGATACACACAAATGTACGTAATACATGCATTTTTAGTGAAATGAGAACAATTTCTTTCGAATTGTTACCACCACCCGCGCAAACAATTATTGTTAAATTTATTTCGCGATCACTCAGTTAAAATTATCAATAAATCTAATTTAACAATTTTTCCTTGATATCTAAATTGCTACTATTTGGTGTGATGCGTTTTCACATTAAAAGGGCACTCGTAAATATGAAACCGAATATTGTGAATAAAAAATAAGGACGTGAATAACTAGAACCTTATTAAGCAAAAGTAAGAACAGGTAATTGTTTAACATTTGATCGTGAAAAAATAGTTAAGACACAAATTTGCCTAAGACTTAAGTATAAAAATTTTTTAAAAAAAGAAAAAAAATATGTATCGAATAATGAATTATTTTAATTTAATCTTGCTTAGAAAAACGTTCAGTTACTTATTAATAAATCACATCACTGGGTAGTAGACGCGTAATAAAATGTGTAAACGAACGAATTCAAAAGCTAAGTGACACATAATTTGGTGACGATGTATATACCTCTATTTTTGTAATGCTGTAGATTATAAAACAATTAATAGCTTACATCAATGCAGGATTAAATTTCATTTTTTAAATATTAAAATTGCATTCAGGAAAAGTAAATATATTTGAAAAAATAAAGAATTATCGATAAATGCATATTGATGTTAAACTATTTTAAAAATGCGCTGATCCATGTAATCAAATAAATAAAATAGTATATTATAAGCTTGATATTAACAATTTTGTAATGACGGAGAACTCTATTTTAACTAATTTAAATTAAATAGATAATAATACGATATTTTTTAACATCTGGAGAAATAAAGCGATTACTTATAATTTAAGAATATTGTTTTAAAATTTAAACCGATAGAAAATTCAATGCTAAATCATCAATCGCAAACCTTAAAGATTATGTTTCAAATAACCAATTCTTACCGCTTAATGCTTCTGTCGATACATTTTTAATAAAACTAAGATATAATAAAATCCCAATAGAAATTAAATTTTCATTTATAATCATGCTAGTCTTCGTAAACCACATTGTTTGCGATTTCGTATGTTATCCTGAATGTAACATTCTTTTCTCTTGAAGCAACGGCTTAAATCTAACCTTAGTTGCAGTTAAAGACAATTACTCCGATAGAAAATAATCGATTTAAATTTGAGTCAGTTGATTAATAGGATGCAGACTCCGTAATTTCCTGAGGACAACTGCTGAATTTGTATTGGCTGAAAACTTTTTCGACCAATAAAAAATGAAATCGTTGTAGAAAACGGAAAACATACAAATGGTTGTGTCTGCTTGTATTTTATCCCCAGTGCTTCGCGAATGAGCTGAAGGAGTGAAAATGCATTTATTAATGCACACATACACTAGAGGCAAAAAATATACCTAAGAAAATTAGAGAAACATTCTTCTTAGAATAAAAAAAATATTTCACCGATAAAGCAGCCAAGAAATAGTTATATTGTAATGTTACTTAGGTTAATTTACGAGTGGAGTTTATGGATAAACAGTAAAGATATGTATTAAAATAATTACGGTTAAATAAATACATTCATAAACAGTTTGCATAGAAAGTTATATGTGCTAACGCTCGATAAACGGAAAATTAAGAGGAATATATTTACTAACTAAAAATGCAAAATATTTTAAAGCCAAACTAGAAATACTAAATAAAATAATTTAAAATCCCATTATTTTTAACACACTTTGCATAAATACATTACTGTTAAAACACGAGGGCATATAAATAATGTTATTTTAAATAACAAATTTTAATGTAACTACATTTTTCGGTTTGGTTTATGCTTTATTTTTTAAAATGAAGGTTGTGAACTTGATATAAACCCCAGTCCCATTATGTTAATAAATTTTTAAGTATAAACTAAGCTGCATATAATGTAGAAAAGGAGATTAATTTGGTACACCGGTTCGTTCGCATTAGGAACTATTCACCAAATGTCCAGAATTTACCACGGACAGGGCTCGAACCTGGGCACGTTTGCTTTGGTATTTTTGGCTCTAACCACTAAGCCATTCTGTTGAACGGTACACACAATTTTCAGTTATATACTGAATGAATTTTCTCGGCTAGCTTTTCCTTTAGGTGGAGCTCATATGCCATCTCTGCAGACCTAAAGTTCCACCGAGCCAACTTTAATCTGTCACTATAGAACAGCCACCAAGCAACCTTTGGAAGTGGTATTGAATCAAACATTTATATAATTAAGCGAACATTGCTTGCAGGGGCAATAACTGAAAATTGTGTGAAGCGTGTGGTAGAGTGGCTTACTGTGTGGAGCAACAGATTCAGAAACAGATGTTCCCAGTTTAAAGCCCTTTCCGCAATAAACATTGGACAGTACGTGAAGTGTTCTCAATAAGGGCGAAAGCGCTCTAAAGGATAAATCGTCTTTCTACATTAGGTAATGCTTAATTTTTACCCACAGCTGGATGTACATAACGGGACTGGTGTTTATATCAAGATCGCAAACTTGATTTAAATCATTTTTATCACCACCCACGCAACCAATGTTCGTTTAATTAGATTCTATTCTTTTAATTTAAAAAAAATCAATTTTAAAATGCAATATATGGTAAAAAATATTGTATTGCTAGCCAAGTGAAAATTTTCTCTGTATAATTTTGTATTCCTTTGTGTCCAAGCAATTTAGATTAACAGTTTTGAATAAAAAGTAAATAAATTTAGATATTTGTTTCAAACGATTAAACAAAACCTGTATAATTCTATGAAAATCGAAACGGTTTCATTAAATTCAAGGGTTTACAATCTAATAAAAACAGAGTGAGATTTGTTTTATGTTTGTTTCAGTCATTTGTTCAATAAAATTAATGAATCACACGTTTAACGAATTTTTCAAATTTATACAAGTCAATTCGGTTTCTTGTGATAGTCGTGGAAACAAAACATATAATATAAGGACCCAAAATAAATATTTTAAAAAAAATTCTCCTTTAGTACCGATGCCCGATTATAATACATTTTTTCTTTTCAGCCAATTGGAGATGAAGCACTTGTTTGTGTTAATAGTATTTTGGATAATTCATGGATAAAAATCAAGAAAGAAATAATTTATATTAAACCAGAATATAGTTAATTTTTTATAAAGAAACGAAAAAGTTATAGCACAGCAATATCTGTAGTTTTCCGTTTAGACACATCGAGGTACAAATTTTTGTTAATGAATATATTCTTCCTGCTAATCGTATCGTTTATGTATGCTTAAAATCTTGCATTAGACATGATTTTACTCTAGTTTGTACTAATTGAAGTAAAAATTACAATAAACAAGATGAAAATAATCCAACAGTGAGAAAATTTTGTTTTGTGAATATTTCATACTTGGGCCAAATTGACGATTATACATCGCAAAATTGTCATGAAAGCTAAAGGAAACCTAGGACAGAATATTTGCATTTGTAAAACAAAAATGTTTCATTTTTTGAAAAAAAAGAAAATTAAAAGTTGTATGGTCCATTAATAATTAATAATTATGTACGATCAGCATGGAAGCTAATCTTAAGTTTGAGGACACAAGCAAATTAGTTCAAGATTTAGCAAACAAGAATTTAATAGATGTGAATGAGAGTACTAGTTTATCAGATTCAGTTGGACTTGGCATCTGTGGGGTTCTCAGTTACTAATAGATATGGTATTGATGTTAACATCAGTGTTTTTCACGCCACACCCTATTCTAGCTGAAAAAGATGCTTTTGAATTAATAAAAATCGGTGAAAACCTAGCAGCAAACCGGTCCAAGTTGAAGGCCAGGTTTTCCTTATTGCCCAGGATTCTACTAGAACTCACCGTGCGTTATGCCTAGGTTACAACTTATGCTTGTGTTGGCTTTACCTATATTGGTTGGGTCGTTTATGTGTATTCCCTTAGAATTTACTTAACGTGTGTCGTCCAGCCGAGACTTAATTAAATTAAACTCCGCAGTCAAAGTGTTCATTTGTGCAGGCATTACTCTTACTAAATTTTCCAACCCTTCAGAATTCATTTTGTTCAACAAAAATATTCATATTTAATCGATTATTTATAAGAGGTAGCTCGTATAAATCGCGTCCACTTAGAAAAATACAAATATTTATTATTTTATATTCACTTCTGCGGCTCGAAGGCTGCGTCCATCATGGTGCTGACTGCCTCATCTTAATTCGTGCACTTCTGCGAAGAATTTCTGTTGTATTCACTTCAGCCTTAGATAGGACAATTGGAGCGTTCTCGGTCTCAAAGGTGGCTATTGGCTATATTCCCTCCTCAGAGTCGGCCCTGACACTCTATTTAAACGATCAAGTGCGACAGCTCATTGTCGTTGGGCATTTTAACAAAAAACTGTTTTGCGCTATGCATCCATCCTTTCCACACGATATAGACCATCATTGACAGCCTTTAGCGCAATGGGCTCGACCTTCGCGACGATGACATACTTACCGTTGCTTAGGCGAATACGTGTAGGTCATCTTACATAGGCTAGTCGCTATGTGGCACCCACATATATCCAGTGAGCTGTTTCAGACGCGCCTTAATATCTGCTATGGTGCAGCACTCATAGGATCCTGGGATAACGGGTTCACCTGCCAATTGAATACGCCCAACGTAGACCATGGATTTTGAAAAAAAGTCCTGTTGTTCTTGATATGCAAATCGCATGACCTCCTCAATCAAATATAATTTGTCTCTTCAGGATCTCGGTGCATACAGGCATTACCATTGCAATACGTCTTTCGTTGTCCGCTGTGTTCGCCCAGCCGTTGCGTTTATCTGCGGGTGGTAAGTGGCTGCACGGCAATGTTTTATGTTATGGTATTTTCACCACTGATTAAATTCGCTTGAGTCGAAATGAGCACTCTGGTCGGTAACAATGATTTTTTCTGCAATAAATCGACAGAGCCATCGCTCTTTTAAGCTCTTAATAATATTCTCTTTCGTGCATTTCTTCAGTGGTATAAACTCGGCCCACCGAGTAAACTTATCGACCATTGAAAACACATAGGCTACCTGCCACGCGCCACCGTCAGTGGACCTACAAGGTCAATATGCAGAAATTGGTTCCGTGCAGTGGCACTGAAAGCAATCAAGGTGACATTTTCTCTTTATTCTGATTTAAATCGCTGGCATATAGTTCTCTTTTGAAAAAAGCCACGAATTTCTTTGGACATGTCAGGCCAACACAATCGCGACTGCAATGTCTCAATGAGGCGTCCAGCGCCGTGATTTCCCATCGTTTCATGCCCGAAGGCCACCAATTCTGTTCGTATAGATTCCGGCACAAACCATTGCACTGTTTGTCCTTCTTTTCGCATCATTTGGCTGTTTTGCAGACTCAACGCGTTAGATGGTGCGCACATCACAGTGACATTTTTGACTGATTGACTATTCCCTGGCATGTGACCTTATTTCACTGTACTTCAGAGACCTTGCCAAGAGGTAAAACTTGCACAGCAGAAACTCTGCTCTATGCTGAATTGTTAAATCGTATTACTCGAGCTCGTCGATGGCTCGGCGTGCTCGCTTCTACTCAATACCAAGTGATGGCTAATACACTAGTGCTTCATGATCGGCAAAGTCGTCTATATGTCCACCGATGACAAAATATCTTAATTTGAGTAGTGCCCATTGTACGGCCAGTAAATACTTTTCTGTGAGGGCATATTGTTGTTTCGATTTAGTGAGTATGCAACATATATATTTCGCCGGACGTCCGTCCGCATTTAATACTGCTCCTATGCTAATATCTGACGCGTCTGCAACAATTGTCATACTACCTAATGGCATACATACCTTCACTAAGACTGAGTAACCCAGGTACCATATTCGCCGACCAATCTGAACTTTTTCTGGATTAAAATTTAATCGTCGTTCTACGGATTTGGCCAACATCTTTAGCCGTATACGAAATTGGTGTTCAGAAGTGGCGCATAAAATAAAATCGTCAACGTAAGCTGTTATACAGAATAAGTCGTACACGAAAGAATCCATCATTATTTGGAAAACTTTCGGTGCGTTCTTCTTACCAAATCGTACCCGGGTGAATTGAATATGACTTGATGTACCTGCATCGCGAACTTCTTAAAGTCTCCGGACCGAACTCCAATTTGGCAAAATCGATGTTTAAGGTCAAGCTCCGAAACAAAGTTTTCCTCCAGTTAGCTGTAGGAACAGATCACGCAGAGCCGGTAAGCGATACTGGTTAGGTTTACTTAATTAGTTTCATTGCAAGAAATCAGCCGTCGCTCGGAGCGAAACCGCCTTTTTCTTAATGTAAACCCTGAAAGTTCTAAAACTAGATAGGATGGTTCAAGAACGCTGGCGAATATCATCTCCTTTGGTGTTCGAGTCGCTGCTGCTATTTTATTTGAAGAAGCACCATATACTTTCGGTGGTTCGTAACATTTGTTTAATTGTAGCTATAGTTTAAATCGATTGACAGTTGGCTCTGAACATTCGCTGCAATCAGGCAGCTGGAATAAAGTGTTTTATTGCCATTGAAACTCTTTCCACCAATCAGGCAAACAACTGGTTTCCTTTAGCACATTAGGATTTCATATCGAATTTCTGGTATTCGTGCTTTCGGCCTCGAGTGGCGAATACGTTTATTTTGACAATCGATCGTCTTAACCCATTTTCTAATGAAATCAAGCCCCAATAGGGGCGTTTGAGTATTTTCTACAAAAATCCATAGTAGATATCATTATTTATTACTAAATTAGTGTCCCATTCAACCTCGGCGAACATAGACGCGTCCGATGCCTGATACAAATTTGCTTTCGTAGGTTTTATATTGTTTAACGGTCAAGGCACTGGTAATAACGACATATAAGATCCCGTATGGTGCTCTGCTGATCCTCTACTCTCGATTTACAAACTTGAGCACCAAAAGAATTTATCTTTTGGGAAAGACCTTGACGATTCAATATTGTTGATATGGTGGACCATATTTTCTCTTAAACTGGCCGTTCCCTAGGAGAACTATACTGATTTTGCTGCCCCTTAGGTGATATATTAGTTGCAGCTGGTGTCTTCATATATTTACCTTGCTTTCAAGCCACTGGCTGTCCAATATCCGTCCGCAAAGAATTTCAAGAAGGTATTTTACCCCTACCGGATTTTGTAACGGGACTAACACGTGGTGACGAAACAACCAATGTGGTGTTCACCATGGCCGAAATATGTAGAGCCTGAGTTCTTTCTTCCAGGCCTCCCTGCGAGCTCGACATTACGCCATAACTTGTAGAATGCAGCAGCATAAACGTGATGGTCTAATGCTGTTGCAACCCGGGCAAAGACTCAGTTAGCTTGGATAACCACCGCTTCATGCATATCATGGTATCAAGGGGCATCTTACCCGGTAGTGGTTTGAGTCTGTACAATTCTGAAAACGCGTCCTAAGGCCTAGTTTTGAAGTGATCCAACATTCGTCTTATACATTCTACACAGGTCAGGTCCACAAGCAATTCTAATTTGACTGCATCTGTCCAATAAACTGATTCCTGGACAGACACGCGCAGACTAGGTGCTTATAATGAAAATTCTTGTGCTCAAACAGAGGCGTCAAATTATTCGAACCACAACTGTAGCATTTCCACATCCGGAGGGTTCAAGCATCGGTGAAATTCTGATGAATCTTGGAAAAAACTACTCGATTCAGATGGCAACACCAGCATATAAACACCTGACCCATTAATTACTTACATATGTCAGTATAAACTAAGAATTGTATAGTGTAGCAAAGGCAATTCATCCAGTAGACCGGTTTCGTCCTTATTGGGAACTCATCAAGTACTGGCCAGAATTTGCCGCGGACAGGATACGAACCTGGGCACGTCTGCTTCGGAATCTGGTGCTCTAACCACTGAGCTATCCTGCCGCACACTACACTACACACAATTTTCAGTTATATACTAACTAATGTAACTTGGTTAGTCAATTTTTCCTTTAGGTGGAGCTCATATGGCATCCATTTAGACCCAAAGTTCCAACTAACCATGCCCAATCTGTCATTACTGAACAGACACCACATTACATGGGGAAGTGGTATTGAAATGAACATTTATATAATTAAACGAACATTGGTTGCGCGGGTGGTGATAACAATTATTATAATCAATGTTGCGGTCTTGATATAAACACCTGACCCATTAATTACTTACATATGTCAGTATAAACTAAGAATTGTATAGTGTAGAAAGGCAATTCATCCAGTAGACCGGTTTCGTCCTTATTGGGAACTCATCAAGTACTGGCCAGAATTTGCCGCGGACAGGATACGAACCTGGGCACGTCTGCTTCGGAATCTGGTGCTCTAACCACTGAGCTATCCTGCCGCACACTACACTACACACAATTTTCAGTTATATACTAACTAATGTAACTTGGTTAGTCAATTTTTCCTTTAGGTGGAGCTCATATGGCATCCATTTAGACCCAAAGTCCCAACTAACCATGCCCAATCTGTCATTACTGAACAGACACCACATTACATGGGGAAGTGGTATTGAAATGAACATTTATATAATTAAACGAACATTGGTTGCGCGGGTGGTGATAACAATTATTATAATCAAGGTTGCGGTCTTGATATAAACACCTGACCCATTAATTACTTACATATGTCAGTATAAACTAAGAATTGTATAGTGTAGAAAAGGCAATTCATCCAGTAGACCGGTTTCGTCCTTATTGGGAACTCATCAAGTACTGGCCAGAATTTGCCGCGGACAGGATACGAACCTGGGCACGTCTGCTTCGGAATCTGGTGCTCTAACCACTGTAGTGTGCGGCAGGATGGCTCAGTGGTTAGAGCACCAGATTCCGAAGCAGACGTGCCCAGGTTCGTATCCTGTCCGCGGCAAAATTCTGGCCAGTACTTGATGAGTTCCCAATAAGGACGAAACCGGTCTACTGGATGAATTGCCTTTTCTACACTATACAATTCTTAGTTTATACTGACATATGTAAGTAATTAATGGGTCAGGTGTTTATATCAAGACCCAACCTTGATTATAATAATTGTTATCACCACCCGCGCAACCAATGTTCGTTTAATTATATAAATGTTCATTTCAATACCACTTCCCATGTAATGTGGTGTCTGTTCAGTAATGACAGATTGGGCATGGTTAGTTGGAACTTTGGGTCTAAATGGATGCCATATGAGCTCCACCTAAAGGAAAAATTGACTAACCAAGTTACATTAGTTAGTATATAACTGAAAATTGTGTGTAGTGTAGTGTGCGGCAGGATAGCTCAGTGGTTAGAGCACCAGATTCCGAAGCAGACGTGCCCAGGTTCGTATCCTGTCCGCGGCAAATTCTGGCCAGTACTTGATGAGTTCCCAATAAGGACGAAACCGGTCTACTGGATGAATTGCCTTTTCTACACTGAAGAAACTAATTCTTAGTTTATACTTGACATATGTAAGCAATTAATGGGTCAGGTGTTTATATCAAGACTGCAACCTTGATTATAATAATTGTTATCACCACCCGCGCAACCAATGTTCGTTTAATTATATAAATGTTCATTTCAATACCACTTCCCCATGTAATGTGGTGTCTGTTCAGTAATGACAGATTGGGCATAGTTAGTTGGAACTTTGGGTCTAAATGGATGCCATATGAGCTCCACCTAAAGGAAAAATTGACTAACCAAGTTACATTAGTTAGTTTATAACTGAAAATTGTGTGTAGTGTAGTGTGCGGCAGGATAGCTCAGTGGTTAGAGCACCAGATTCCGAAGCAGACGTGCCCAGGTTCGTATCCTGTCCGCGGCAAATTCTGGCCAGTACTTGATGAGTTCCCAATAAGGACGAAACCGGTCTACTGGATGAATTGCCTTTTCTACACTATACAATTCTTAGTTTATACTGACATATGTAAGTAATTAATGGGTCAGGTGTTTATATCAAGACCGCAACCTTGATTATAATAATTGTTATCACCACCCGCGCAACCAATGTTCGTTTAACACCAGCATATTTTTATCTGTTGTGTCTTTGGCTCGTTCACGAATTTTTGCCTTCACCTATATCGGTTGGGTTGTAAATGCGGATTCCCTTAGAATGTAATAAAAGTGTGTCGCTCTGCCGAGACTTAATTATCCATGACTCCGATGTCAAAGTGCTCATTTGTGCAGAAAATTCTCTTAATAATTTTACAATTCGCCAGAATTTATTTTGCTCATAAAAATGCTTTATTTTTAATCAATTATTTATAGGAGTTTGCTCGTATAAAGTGCGTCCATTTAGTAAAACAAAATACAAATATTTATTATTTTGTATTAATTTCTCTAGCTCGAATGCTGTTTCCATCAATGTGTTGATTGCTTCATCTTAATTTGTGCCTTTTTGCGAGGAATTTCTGTTGTATTCACTTCATTATTAGATAGGACAATTTAATCGTTCTTTGCCTCAAAGGTGGCTATTGCTACAGTTTGTAAACGTGTGTATATGCAAGTAAACAATGAAGCTTCAAATCGAAGCTTGAATCGAATTTCTTAACTCTTAACAGTTTGCACTTGCCAAGAGTGGTCGATAATTTTTACAATTGACGATATTTCAATAAGAGATAATCTTTAACATCTACTATGATTCCTACACTAGTTTTCACATGAAAATCCGTCACACTAAAACTCATTCTCTCCGAACGACAAAAATCATATTAAATTTGTAAATATGCCAACATATAATACTTAAATAGCGAGTATAATGAAATTCATGAGGCGTTGAAGCCAATTTATTTAATCTGATTGGAAGTTTCTTCATCTTCTTGTTGCATTACAATACTTTAGATTGCCTAAAATAAAGACATTACATTTAAATACTGTTTGTTGCGAAGAACTAATATATATGCAAGTATGTATTAGGTGTTGCGAACCTAGTAACAAATTAGTTCAGTTGAGACCAGAAGGATAAACCAAAGGCAGCATGAACGGAAAGTATAATCTCATGCACATTCGTTTCGTGCTTTCTGGCGACTCATCAGTAGGAGCCGGTATTACGCCCTTTAACCACTATATATTTTAGTGAAGAATGTGGGATAATAGGACGGTACAATCTCCTAGACGAATGTGTAAACCTGGCATAGTGAGTTAAGATCATATATATATATATATATATATATATATATATATATATATATATATATATATATATATATTGAATTGAATGATGTCATGCTTACCGCGAAATGTGATAACTGATATCGGTGAATAAATTTAATCGTTTACATGTGATGTTTTGCGCTATACGCAAAATGCCATCCTAATGGAAAAGCTATTGAAAATAATGTTTGCGGAGCCAGTTTGGCATGGTTTTACTAAAGATGTTGATAACGTCGATAACAATAATAAAGCCAGAACTAAGAAAAAGAAAAAAAATCATTTACTTTTCTTTTTCAGTACATGTCCGATTTTTAGAGTGAAGGTGATTTGGGACAGTCATGAGAAATTTATGACATTCCGACCATAGATATCCATTGTTGATACAAGTACCATAAATCAGACATGCATCATTTCATTACTGTTGAGTGCTTTATAATATGTAACAATATTTCTCATCCAGATGCCGTGAATTATTGGAATATTATATGGTAAATGTCGCATATACATTGGTAATCTTATTAAAAACTAGTTACAACTTATAAAATAAAGCCTACTATAATGGAAAAGCAGAGATATGTATCCTGCATATGCCATCATGCCCCAATTAGGGCAGTGTAATAAGATATTTAAATTACGTTAGGAAACAATGACGTTTAAGTAAAATCTGCAAACAAATGTTAAATAAATGTCCCATTTCTGGATTATTTTAATTAATAGCTATAAATCAGATGAAGTACCTAAATAATATTTTGATATAATACTTATTACAATTTACATTTTAAAACTCAAATGAAATCGATGTTAATTAAAGTGAGATAATATAATGTGTCAAAGACCATCTTTCGCAAAGCACAGCTAGATTAAATGAGCCAAGTAGCGGATTTGATAAATGAGTGATGAGGATAACCTGTCTAACAAAGTTAAATGTATCTACAAGGTGTACTAATAAGAATATACCGATAAAGTTATTCAATATTCACACAAAAATATAGGAATCTCAAGAAGATTTTTCAGTAGCTTTTCTCAATCTACTATAAATCATAATTTATTAATAATACAATAATAATAATAATAATAATACAATAATAAATTAATTTTGATTTATTTTAAATGTATTAGTCATAGAACATTTGAAAATCACTATTGATACTAAATAACATCTATTTGCAGCCTTAAAATTTGTAGTGTAGCCACATCTAGAGAGAAGATAGCTCTGATTAATTTATTCGTCAAATATTTATAAGTAATTTTGAGCTCATCTCTTCTTAAACCCAATTATTCGTATATATTCTTTCATATACATTAATACAAAGATGACCGAGAAAATATTATACTTTTGATGTCTTTAACGATGCAATCTTTATCTCACTTTAGAAGTATCTATATCACAATATTTGTAATTAAGAATGTTCTATTTTTTCTAATATTGTTGATAATTTCTAATCTAACTAAAAAACTGCCATAGAAATTACTGCATATTCATTTCTACCGTTCTTTTCTTCATTGTTTCAAATAATATAATTTTATGAAAATATTCGTAATCAGCATTATTGATTAAAATGGGAGACCATTTAAATCAATTTTACCCTTCAATCTGCACAATTCTCTATATCAATTCTTGAAATCACAAATTATTAAGAATCTTTAGATTCAAAACTTATAGCTATCTATTTTCATTCTAATTGCATGTTTAAAGTGAAACTAAGTAAAATAAAATAATACGTTGATTTAATTCTAACATGTACTTCTATTTTATCGCCAGTGTTGCGGGGGTCACCTTTGATACTGAAAACACTTCAATGGCTCTATATACGGCCAATGTGAATACATTAGAATTATAACGCAGAAGCGCAACGATTAATCTGAATAAGAATCAAGAGAATGGGCGAACATAACAGCCAAGTATCCTTATTTTAACCTTTAATAGTGATAAACTTTCGTATACCTTTTTATTTAAAGTAACTTTCAATTCACTTATCTGATTCGTTAATCCCAATTAAGTAAACCAGTTTATCACCATCATGAACCTATTATACGGATATTTAATCCAGATATTTTTTAGAATCTTGATGGTGTGATAGGTCTTTTATCGAGAGCAAAGGTGTCTAGGCAATGCATGAAGTATTCAAGAATGTAACCAATGGTGATTATCTCATGGGAAGTCTTATAATTTATTTAAGAATTCATTATGTGACTTTAATTAGGTTATGATCATAAACAATTTGAAAATTTCCATAATTTGAACTTTGATATTTTACTTCTTGCAAGTGTTTATGGATATTCATTCAAGAATCTTTTCAAACTATCTATATCTCAAAGTACTTGTATAGTTTTATGCTTCGCTAATACACGTAGAGTTGTCATTTTAATAGCTAGCCGTTGTATGCCAATAACTAAATGATTCGCAGTCTAAGTTATTTGGTGTGAATTAAAAGTTATTACTATTTTTAGGACAAAAGGACTTTGCAACTGTATAAGTTTAGCTTTCAATTTAATTCACACACAATTCATCTTATTATAAACTAAAATGAATATAAATGATAGACTAGAATTATAGGTAATTTAAACATTACTAGAAGGGCCTATGAGGTGGAATTGAGCAAAATGCATGGAAGTTCTCACATATAAAATGAAACTGCCGCACCATATTTTTATAGTCTAGTAACAATTCATGATTGACTAAGTACTCTAATAATTACAGTAAAGTCTAATTTTCACCAGATTACAATTTTTACGAGCCTCTTTACCGTAGAATAATAAAAAAATTTATATTATACTGAATATTTCAATTAATATAAATATTTTTAACGAAGATGAAAGTGCATTTAAACAATTGGTAAAGGCAATACAGTATGTTTTAATTGATACGCCTATGATTACTTATACTGAAGAGGAATACCAGAATAGGTTTTTTTTCTAAATGAATAAAATTTTAATTTGCGCTAAGTTATTTATTTGTTTGAAATCTAAAAACGATTAGTTACCACATATCTTAAATCTCAAACTAAATTGATATTAATACATCCGATCCATCAGTACGATGAAGTCATGCATAAATTACAACATAAATCCACGTGGCGAACACATTTTACAGGTAATTTTAGAATGTAGTGAGACGGACAAAATTTGTCTCTATGTAATGCATGAAAGAAATCGTAACTGAAACTAAAAGAGGTTGGCCCAACGGAACACTTAATTTGTTTGAAAGAGATATTAAAAGTATTAATTATAGTTCGCACATGTATAATATAATTATTTTCGTAATAAAGGACATTTTGCTGCCTCGAGTATTTTTAATATAATATGGAACTGGCATATATGAATACGGAGCTAGAAGTGTTTTCAAAAATCATTATCCTAGAGAAACTTAATAATCTGGGTTAAGAATCAAAATTAAACGGAAATATGCAAGTCGAATGAAACATTTTAAAAATTCGCTTAACCAATTCAAAATTTAGAGCTAACTACAAATAACATCATTGGAAGATGGGATTTTGAATTAAACGGAAAAGAGTGGAGAGAAATTAACGATTACAAAGGAATAATGGTTATACTACATTGAATGTCAGATAAAAAAATTTAGACAATAACCGAAATATAAAAAATTCGAAAATTTCTTTAAAACTAGTACGCTAGGTAACGTACTTCCAAACCATTGGCTGCATTATAAATACGTAAAATGCAAATAGAAAACGCCATGAAAAAGCGGATGTTTATTCAATTCAATATAATGCCGAAGAGGCAATTAAACGTTTAGGAGAAAGGTTGCGCCTTGTGTTTGATTTAAAATATTTTCGAGCTGGTTAAGCTTTGATGTATTGCACAATCAATCTACATCCACCATACGCGAACCACAAAATCACAAGGCAATCTTCATCTATTTGGTCTACAATGCCAATGCTCAATCCAATTAAGGTGGACATGGAAACAGATTTAATTCTCGCTTGATAGAGCATATAACGATATGATGAGTTCGAACTAGTATTGGTGATGCAGATTCATCCATACCTTATCCTATCTTTTCATGCAAAAATTGTACAGCCAAACCCAACGCTTTCAAATTTGCTTAATTCAAAGTGTGCAAAAATGCTTCCCTACTGGTAATTATAGCTATAAGTAGATGTGGTACAAATTGTTGCAAAAAGCAATTTGTTCGTGCTATTGGTTTCCTCTTTCACCAACTAAAAAGAAAATTAATTATGTTTTGTGCTCGAAATTAGTTGACTTTAGATCTTTTTTATGATTTCTGCATACAATTTCACTATCTAGAATTAATTAATTTATATTCTTCATATTTTGTCGTAAATACGTTGATAAGTTGGAGCGAATTTATACTCAAGAATAAATGCTTCACTTATTAGAAAACTAATGATTCTACAAAAAATTTTGTCAAATATGATCAATTTTTTAAATTAAATTTTAAATGAGTAAATAAGCACGCATTCGGTGTTTATATAATCTGCCAGAACGAATATAGTTGTGCGGCGTTGCCATCAAATTTTTCCTTTCTACGGATAATGAACTTGTTTCGTACATTCGCACTTTTATTTCTGCAATGTCCGGATATTCTATTGTTGCCGATTAATTCACGACCTTTCGAGGCGTTAACTCTAGCATCCGGTATTAAATAAAATACCCTCGCAAACCACAAATTTTGTAAAATTTGGTATCTTCGTTTAATACAATTCTATTTAGATATTTTTTGACGTCATAACTTTTAGACGTATCTAAATATCAGGCCTGCAATAACTACTCACTTAGACGTATAATAAGGCTGCAAAAATAAATGCACATGAATCGTGTATATATATATATATATATATATATATATATATATATATATATATATATATATATATATTCAAGTCTGAAGTTTGTATGCTTACATATTTGCACGCTACTAATAAAAAATCAAAAATTACTTTGTTCCGCGTGTCGACCTGTATAATGCGTATATTTGCGTAAATTTGAGCTCATGATGCTGAGAAACCTGACACAATAACTTATATGAATATATATATATATATATATATATATATATATATATATATGTATGTCTGTATATTTTTAACGTGCGAAAATAAATATATAAGCAAAAGAGTGAGTTAACGTATACGTCTGAATATGTTACCACATTTCTCTTATAATTTTTATTAGCACAGAAGCATCAGAAGAATTTCCATCAATTGATTATCAGTTATACTCATTGCCGTGTTTACCTAATATCAGCTTCAGTGCTATTAGGTTATGCAGAGGGTTGTATTTGCTAGAACGTTCGAAATAATACAGAATTACAGTATCATTTCAAAGTCAACGTAGTTAAAATTAAAACTGAGAAACAATAACCTCGTCCATTGACTAAAATTCAGTCAACAGGCTACAAATTAAGGTTATTCAGAAAGAGTGAGATAGGAAGAGAGGGAGAGAGAGAAGAAGAGAAAGATGGGGTAGATAAAATATATGGAAGAGAGAGAGATAGCAATAAAGAATTTTTTATAAGACTAAATATGGCACCTACAGTAGTTAATCAATCAAATTAACCTAAAAAATAAAACCCACCGTTATCACCATTGAAGAAGAGTAGCTAGTCACTCGCTAACTTGGCCATACATAATCCTACGCTTGATTTGTATCTAATCTTTACATTTGTTAAACCATATGGATTTTGTTGCAAATAAAATTTATTAATATATATATATATATATATATATATATATATATATCCATAACATATATGTTCAAAGCTTACATAAGTCCTAATAAATTTGGTTCTTTCACAATACAGTGCTCTATGATCAGAATATATACATATTTATTTATATCTACACTTTGCATAAATCTAGATATACCCATCAATGGATACATGTACTAGCCAAATATAGTTATGCATATATAGATAAATAAATAAAAGCAATATTATGAGTTTACCACAACACCAAGCATAAGCAGTTCACAAAGACTACGATAAATCAGCCAAATACATATTTATATATACTTATATCATACATAAGTATTTAAATATCCATATATATACGTGTATGAAATATATATATATATATATATATATATATATATATTTATTTATTTATTTATTCATACATATATAGATAAATAAATAAACAAACCAGGTATGATTCAAAAAGACTATACCGAGTATATCACAATCCTTCCAACTCAATTAATATGAAACGAGCAATGTCCGTAATACGAAAATTTTGCGTTAATAATTAAATACTTTTTGCAATCTTTTATGGGGAAATATGAGAAAGGATTGATGAAAACGTTCATATGTATATCATTTTAATTCAGTTGTACGACCAAACTCATTAAAATTAAACTGACAAATGAGAGACTCACTTGCAAGCCTAAATGCTGTCAAAAGAATAGGTATAACGGTTCCAGAATAGAGACAGAGAGAGTGTGGAAAATTGTGAGCCATAGCTAGATAAGTATAGCATATATGTACCAATATTGATTTAGAAAGGAAAGCTCATTAGGATCATAATTTGGAGGAAGATTTATTCAATATAGGATTAGGGTGGATAAAGTCAAATAGGAACAAACTAGAGTTGAAAGGTGTTAAGACTCAATAGAACTAAAAAAATCAAGTTAAAGAAATAAATTTGAACTGAAAACCAGTCGGACTCCTAATAAGTTTTAAGGCCCAACTCACTAAGTTTCTCATCTCATAATTAAATGTCGGAGTCTCTTACTGGAATTTATAATTAAACCTGATCCATCCAACTTGCTTTTTCTGTGGCAAAAGTAGCTTCATTAAATATTGAGCCTAATGGTTTTTCTACAGCTGTTACATTCATAACATACTATTCATTTCAATTGATTCTCTAATCAACCTGGTTAATCCAGTGCGATTGTGTACCCAAATGCTTTTACAACTATACTGGTCGATCTGATGATCAGTCTCCATTGAGTGCCTGGCCAGACATGATCTTTGAGCGTGCCCATATTTGCTTTCAGTTCTCATATTATCCTTATGTATTTAGGAACTCTATTTTCTCCTTCTGGTTCGATAGATTATTGTCTAAACTAAGTGTTTATCTTAATAATGTTCAAAAGATGTGTTTAGATGCTTGTCTCCATATTTTTCTTCCCATTCTGAAATCAACTGATACCATAGTGCTGCGTTTTTTCAATGCTGTATCATGCTTTGTCTAGCTTATTTTCTCAATGAATCTAAGTAACGTCTACTTTAGATCTTTCCATTTATTTTTTGGATAACCTTCCTGTACTAAATATTTCCATCAATATTATTGATTCCTAATTTCGGTACTTCAAGTCAGCTATTTGAAAACTTTTTAATTTCATGGATTTTTAATGCGTTTTTCATTCCATTCGTGCGACTTAGGTAGAAATTTCGAACGATATCTGTGCAAGTAGCCTTCCAATAACTATGTCTTTTTAATATTTGACCATTCAGTTTCAAGTTTATATCGGAAAATTATAACTTGTCTCTTCCGTGCTTATTCAAGTGGCTCGAATCTGTCCGCGGCAAATTCTGCACAGTACGTGATGAGTTCCTTATGAGGACGTAACCGGTCTACTGGATGAATTGCCTCTTCCACACTATACAATACTGGGTTTATACTGAAAAATGTACGTACATAATGGATCAGGTGTTTATATCAAGTCCGCAACCTTGATTAAAAGTAATTTTTATCATCATTCGCACAACCAATGTTCGTTTAATTATACACACCATATCTAAAAATGCAAGTTAATCACTCTCCACTAAATTGTGTTTAATAATGATTTAAATAACGAAAAATTTGCTATACGGTGTAAAATCTAAAAGATAAAAAGCAAAAAAACTAAAAAAAAACCAAAACAGTATTAAAACATATATTTTATTTAGTTAATAAGCTTACAAACCGGAAGGAAGAAATCGAACACCGGAATACATTTGGAATATATGAGCTACTTTCCAAGATTGTAGGCTCAGATAAAAATGTGAATCCTTGCGCCCGATAAAAATACGTACATGAGAACATAGAGTGTCAGAAAAATGTAAAATGGACCATCAGGTAGACTGGAATCGCTGTAAGCGCACTGTGATATGCAATCGCAGTAGAGTAACCAGATTAACTGAAGAATCAATTGAAATAAAATTGGAAATGGATGTCATGAATGTAAAAACTGTGGAAAATCATTCTATAAAAAATATCTATTGAAGCTTGTACAAGTAGCAGAAGACATAGTTTGGATTAATAAGATTTAATAATGAATCCGAATAGGAGAATCCAACTTTGACTTATGAGATAAGATTTATCGAGTGAGTCTGGAATAACCTAATCGGACTCCGTCTGAATGTCGTTATTTAACTGGTGATTTTAATTTTCATTGAATATTACACGCCATTTTGAAGCCTTTAGAGTGACGTAATCAATCGGAATCTATTTATCAAGAGGACATGTACTTGGTGCACCTACAAATGTACACTAATCAATATATTGGAGAACGAAATGTGATAATCTAAGAACCACGTCTGTCAGTCATGGGTAAGTCAGATTTTACTAACCATATTGCATTATAGTACATTTATCGTTCCTTTAAAATGAAGAAGCTGATTATTTAAAATTGCACCATATCACAAAATTTCTTTGTCGAATGGAACGTACTTCCGAAGAGAAAGTCAATTTAAAATGTATGCGTGCTAGCGTACATTTGGAGGATCATTCAGACGATCTGAATAGACGCCGAATGTCTGCAAATGTACATTTTTCGGACATTATTCATAGCAGGACAATTAAAATAACACAAACTACTATTAGATGTTGGGAACATTTATTCAATAAAATTCGCTGATCCTGAGAAGTTTGCTATTAATCTTATAATAAATAATCTTATTCCTTTACAAACTAGGTGTTTGTTTATGAAAATGAGTTTTACATTCCTGGAAAAGGAAATATTATAATAAAATAAGCAAATTTTGAGTAACTGTTCAAACAGTTATCTGGTCAAATACTGTTTGTTGCGGAGAACTAATATATATGCAAGTATGTGTTAGGTGTTGCAAACCTAGTAACCGAGGAGATTGTACCGTCCTTTTATCCCACATTCCTCACCAAAATATATGGTGGATAAAAGGCGTAATACCGGTTCCTACTGATGAGTCGCCAGTAAGCACGAAACGATTGTGTATGAGATTATACTTTCCGTTCATGCTGTCTTTGGTTTGTCCTTCTGGTCACAACTGAACTAATTTGTTACTAGGTTCGCAACACTTAATACATACTTGCATATATATTAGTTCTCCGCAACAAACAGTATTTAACTGTTATACATTAAATTGACTAATGTCATGCTTACCGCGAAATGTGACAACTGATGTCAATCAAGGCCAAAGTGTATGGATTTACTGGAGTAACAGCTGTGCAGAAATATTTGCAATTCTCAATTTCGGTGAACTATAGCATAAATTGATACGCATCATGTTGGTGCCAAGTACTGACTCGGCAACAATAGCGTTTGTACCATGTAAATATTCGGTACTATAATGTTGGTATCGTTTACTGACTCAATAGCCATAGATTTGGTATCCTTTACAGACTCGGTATATATATTATATAGTGTGAGTTAACGTTGAAGTCGCATTGTCGTTGACTTTAGATGATGTTAGCTTCACTACTGCCGGTTAACACATTAGTCTACCGTCAAATTATCTCACATTCCTCAACCAAATATATAGTGAGTAAAGGGCGTAATACCGGCTCCTACTGATGAGTCGCCAGTAAGCACGAAACGAATGTGCATGAGCAATCTGGTTATTACTTTAGTCAGGGTTGCGATCTTGGTCTAAACACCTGATCAATCCTGTACTTACATTTGTCAGTATAAATTAAGTATTGTATATTGTATCGTCTATTATGGGAACTCATCACGCACTGGCAAGTATTTTCCGCGGGCCGGGCATAAACCTGGGCACATTTGTTTCAGAATCTGGTGCTCCAACTACTGAGCCACTCTGCCGCTCAAATAAATGAACATTGGTTGCGCGGGCGGTGGTAAGAATTACTTTAATCAAGGTTGCGATCTAGTTACAGTGCGAGAAACGGAAAATCGAGGTAACCATGGTTTGTTTAAAGTAAATGGCGTCGACATCTGACGACAATGTCAGACTTAATCATTGTCAATGAGATTTTCTTTAAGTAAAGTTCACTTGGCAGCTTATGGAGAATCAGGCGAGGAACGCGTCTACGCTGTTCTTTTACTAGGCAAAGAGTCATTCTTGTTCTTTATGAAAGGTAATGTGCCTACATTAACAATTTTCTTAATTGACATTAAGAGTAATGAAAAATAAAAAAAGCTTTCCTACCTTTCCAACACCGATAGGCCACAATGCCAAAGAGAAAGTGCGAGCCCGATTAGAATACAAACAACTGGTTAAATATTTTATCAAATTAGCTCAACTCTGATATTTTTTTATACCCATTGTACCAATTGCGAATAAGCCCGGTCATTAATTAGCAAACATGTTAATTTCCTTATTAAATCGGATAAAATATTGCTTACTTAAGTCAAATTTAAGAGGTTGCTTTAAAGTCATTTTTTAAATATAGACAATTTAGACGTAAACTCTTTTTAATCTGTTCGTCTTATGTTGTGTCACTATTTACCAATGTTCATGTTATTTGGAGAACTTCTCAATTTTAAATTGAGTGAAGCGTATTGTGGCAATAGCCACCTTTAAGACAAATAATGACCAAAGGGTCTTATCTCGGGCAGACATTATTTGAACAGAAATTCCTCGCAGAAGCGCCCGTATAAGAATAAAGCTGTCAGCCCAATGATAAAAGCAGACTTCGAGCCGAAGTGAACATAAATTAATTAATATGTGTAAATTTGTTTTATTAAATCGATGCTCGTTGTGCGAGCAAAATTCTATATATAATTGAGTAAAAATAAAGCATGTGTGGTACATATAATATGGCTTCTGATGGGTTGGAAACGTTGATTCAGGGACTGACTTCTCAAATAAATAATTTAACTGCAGAATTAGGCATAATTAAGTCTCGTCTGGACGATACGCTAATAATAAACACAGTCGACATACATGTACGTGGACCATCCAACATAGGTGGACATAACACTTATGTCGAAATGTGACTTAACATTTGCTGTTCCGTTTTATAATTACATTTCAGTGACCAACTATACAAATAAGAAATATTCTAAGGTTGAGTTATGCTTTTTTTAATTTTACCAACGTCTGTATGTCCATGTGCCTGCTGAAATGAAATAGCTCAGAGCTGTTAAGTGAAGTTATTATTCACAACAGTTATTTTGATTAAATAGGTTTATATGCTAGAGTACGGCTTGATATTCAATTGACGAAGTTAGCCTATTCACACTAGAATTTAAAAAAAAGATTAAGAAACTAGCACTCATTGGTGTGCAGCTCAAATCGACTATTTTACAAATCAACTTTCCAGAAAGAAACCTACGTGGGTGTGTATTGAAAACAGGTTATTTCCGGTACGCGGTACACAAAGTCATTGCCTTTTTGCTATCCACACAGAGAGCAGACTCGTGTTAGCGCGCGTAATAATGTACTTGAACTATTATAATTACAAAAACGACCACTTTATAATAATAATTTTCATGTCCAATATTTTGTAAAATTTTTACAAATAGCTGATATCAAAATAATATTTATGAATTGCCGCGACATTCGATTTAGGATGGTGAACATGTATGCGGAAATTAATACTAATATGAATATATGCCTTTACGTAAGCAAATATAGGCGTATACATAATTATGCAAAATTAACTATATAGTCTCATCACAATATTAATTTCATTGCTTTACCGATCCGCTCCGCTATTGTTAACAAATCGTTCCCATTTTGTTCATTCATTCGTCCCTTCTTTAATGTTTTCATAAATTGTTTCAACTTAAAACATTGAACTCGCATTCTGGTGTAATTACCTGAATTTCATGACTATTTCACTGAATCAACAAATTTGCGCATATATATATATATATATATATATATATATATATATATATATATATATAAATAAGTATAAATGTATTTAAATTCACAAATATTAATGTACAAGGAAGAACAAAAATGTACAAATGAATAATATTTCTTAATAAAATTATTTCAATCAATAGCTTCAGCTAAAGTTCTGGATTCATAAAACAAAGAGTTACCTGTTAATACAGGCCGAAATTCTTTTACTTAATAAATATATTTCAATTGTAATATAAATAATTAAATATATATATATATATTTATATATATATATATATATATATATATATATATATATATATATATACATATATATATTCTTTTGAAATGCGAGCTTTAATAAAATTCATTGTACCCTTCTTATGTGCAAAAACAAAAAGAAATTTTATCAGATATAAGAAAATTTTCTTTCTCATGGTCTTCTCAAATATCTACTCATGAACATATCTTTATATATAAATTGGAAAGCAAAACAAGATAGAAATATGTGAACAAAGCGAGTGTGAAAAATAGAAACCAATCAAATTGCGTGCGTCACATCCAGTTCAAGCTCAATGCTTGTACGTGCTTCTTCTGCTTACATAAATCCGGCTGCAATTTGTTTATCCATAAGGCTTCGTATGTGGCTAGCTCCCTTTTGTTTTTGCATTTAGTAATTACTTTGAATGCTACGTCTGGAGAACATACGTGCGTTGTTTCGATGATGTGTTGCGCAATAGCAGACGTGTATTCACCATTTGATTTAAAACAGGCGTTCAAGTTGCAATGTTCTCTCATTCGAGTAATTAACCGTCTGGTCGATCGGCCTACGTAAGTTGATCGACAACTTGCGCATGTATATTGGTAAATAATATTTGATATCGACATTAACGGCTGTTTCTCTTTGATTGCTGGTAAAGGCAAGTGTGTTACCCTAAATAACACTCGTAGTTTGGCTGCATTAAATGTGCGTGTCAATGCTGCTTCAACTTTCTTTTGTGCCATTCGGGAAACTGCATCCCCCTTAAATGGGATGTTTAGGTAGACGGTTTTCTTTTCTGGCCCATAGTACGTCTGTTTCTGGTTAACTCCCCTTTTAATAATTGATTCAATTAATTGTCTGGGATAGCCATTAGACATTAAATCGTTAATTGCTTTATTATATTCATTTTCTTTAGAATCTTGACTAAACAACCTGTCAATTCTTTAAAAGCAACCACGAACTGTTGATAATTTATATTGAAATGAGTAGATATTTGAGAAGACCATGAGAAAGAAAATTTTCTTATATCTGATAAAATTTCTTTTTGTTTTTGCACATAAGAAGGGTACAATGAACATATATATATATATATATATATATATATATATATATATATATATATATATATATATTTCTAACTAAGAAGAAAAAACACATTAATAACAAAGTGGATAATGGTCATTAATTCGAGAATACTAAACTTCGCTCTACAACTTTCATTTATATACATTCTGGGTTTACATTTGAATATGTGGGTGGTTTTCTATTTCTTGTTTTGGCTGATTGGTAAGTGTGTATGCGTTTGTGTCTGTGTGTGTGCCTGTTTGCATGTAAAGGTCCTTTTCACTGTATTGCAAAGTGATGTCTGAGATCTGATCATTATTGTATTTATGGCTTGAGAATAAACCATTTGTTTGAATTGTTCGCTGTTACGTGGACGACTGCTATTTTCGGAGTGTAGTCTTTCGTATCAACTTTTTGCGCAAATCTGTGTTCTTCATTTGGTAACAGCGCAAGTGTGGATTGCAGTGTTGAACGCTCATATTGTTTGGAAAATCCTCTTACCGTATGCGCATCTGTTTTTTCCACTTCAATTTGTTGTCAATCCGATTGTATGTTTGTTGATTCTAGTCGAGGGCCTGTTCGGTATTGTTGAATTTTGTTATTCGTGGACCGTCGGTTAGAATATCATGTTGATGAAACATTTGAATATTTAGGTCCGGCGCTTGTTTTGTATAACGGGATTCAAAAATAAATAATAATTTTTCTGATTTGACTTTATGTAGAATTGAGAAATTGGTCAAATTAACAGGGTGCCCCGTTGCCAATATATGATCGTTAATAGCTGATTTTCCTGACGGCGCCAAGCCTTTGTTAATCAATTTCTGAGCGAAAGTGGTTGCTGTATTCTGTTTATCAATTGCTTCTTCGTACGTCCGATATGTGTGCAACCGCACATACATGAGAATTTGTAAACATTGAATGACTTGGAGAGAATTCGCAATTGATCTTTGGCGTCCAACTTCATGATTCTCTTTGTATTAAATGTGATATTAACTCTAACACTGGGAAAATTCTCCTTTGTTATTCTATTCAGCCGCCGCGCAATTGTTGAGGTTGGTACGTCGCCTCCAAATGGTAAGTTTAGGAAAACCTGCTTGACGGTATCTTCTCTAGTGCGAGTCTGCCGTCGTCTGATGTTGACATCAATGAATCGCTCTGGGTAGTTGTTAATTAGCAAAATTTTCCTGAGGTAGCCCAGTTCTTCCTCGATCTTGTGTTCAGAGCAGATCTTCCTGATTCTGTTTACTAGGTTGTTTACTAAGTTTCCTTTTGGGATTCTGGCACACTGTTGTTGTAGTGAATGCATTGCCCGTTAAAAGAGGATTTTCTATATATGGCCAGTGTCAAATCCCTTTTCCTTCTCGAGTGGGTTTGATGTCAAGGAAGGGGAAAATATTGTCTTTCTCTACCTTGAGAGAGAATTCGATATCTGGATCGGCTTCATTTTCTTGTTTGAGGATTTCGGAAGGATATGCAGCTTCTGATATGAACAGAATTACATCATCTACAAACCTTTTAGTGAGTGCACACTAGTCAATTTTACATTTAAGGCTGATTTTTTCAAGATGATACATGTATACATCTGCCAGGAGGGCTGAAATGCAGCTTCTTTTAGCTACACCATTGATCTGATAGTAGTATATCCCCTCAAATGTAAATTGCACATTCTTTGTTCATGCCATTATGAGGTCTTTGATGTCATTTTTGTCTATAGGGAAATCATAAAACTCATTTTTGATGAGGACACACAAGATCTCCGTTGTCTTATCCAGTGGTATGTTTGTAAATAAGGATGAGACATCAAGTGAGACCATTTTATTCTGTAGAATGTTCTTTCCCTTCAGTTCATCTGCTAGCTCGAAGGAATCCTTGATAGTGTTTGCGTTTATGATGTTTCGTATTGGTTGAATTATTTTGCAGAGAAACATAGCTGGTTTATGTTGCTGGACGTTGATCATTGACATAATAGGCCGCATCGAGGGAGCTCCTGAGGCTGTCACGGCTTTATGAGTTTTTGGTTTGCTGTACAATCTTGCGGTGTTTGCCTTTTGTATGTCTTCGATGAGTTTTGATCTAATATCGGAATCAGCCATCGATGTTTTTATATCTTTTTCAGATCTGCATTAATTCTTGATTCGATATTTGTTGAGCCATCTTTCTGTTTGATGTCTTGTTTGATGTCGTTCATGGACTTTATATACGCGTCGGCTTCAAGTATAACAACTCCTGATCCTTTGTCGGGTGTGGCAAGTCGTATGAATTTATCTGATTGTAGATTTCGGAGTTCGTCTATGTGTCTTTTTTGTGATGATTTCGCTGACTTTTGAATTCCTTCTTGTATTGTTCCATTGCGCTAAATATCTCAGCTTTCAGTCCTTGTCTATTGAATGTCTGGGGAGCGGTGTCTTTCGTTAAGTCATTGTAGAAATGTTCCGTTTCAGCCTGAATGTCAATAATGTCGCGTTCACTTGGGTTTCTCTTGACTTTGCAGAATTTTGCTCCTAAGGAGATTAATTCTTCCTGATGTTTGACAGGATAACTTTTGAATAATTGTGAATATATGCGCCCGGGTTTGTAGGAAATTTCGATTGTGTAGGAAATTTGTCCAGGTCCCTTGTGAGGTCCTTAGTTTCTTTGTCAGCTGTTATTTTCATCAGCGTTTCTATCTTCGTTGTAAAAGCAGTGTATTCGCTGTCGTTCAGTTTTGCAATTTGACAACCCAGTGATTGAATGATTCTCTCAGCATCTTGCAGTTTTGATTGGTTGTTCTCGATGGCATTAAGCAATAAGCGGCTTATAAGTTTATTCGTCGCTTTTGGTCGTTTCTACTGCACTGCTTGAGGAATCGCTTTTGCACAAAATCTGATTGCAAATACGATTTGAAGAACTTAATTCTTTCCAGAAGTTTGGCACTCACACAATTGGCTGCAATATAAGTGTTTAGTTCCTTACGGGTAAAAGGCTGACCCCTCTCTTTAATAATCTTTATTATGTCCATTGCCTTCGAATATTACACAGTATAGTTTTAGATAGGAAGAAAAAACACATTAAAAACAAAGTGGATAAGGGCCATTAATTTCAAAAATAATAAACTTCGCTCTTCAATCCTTCATTTATATACATTATGGGTTTTCATAAACCCAAACAATTTCAAGGTGTCCTTCGAGCTAGCAGATGAACTGAAGGGGAAGAACATTCTACAGAATAAAATGGTCTCACTTGACGTCTCATCCTTATTTACAAACATACCACTGGATAAGACAACGGAGATCTTGTGTGACCTTATTAAAAATGAGTTTTATGATTTCCCTATAGACACAAATGACATCAAAGACCTCATATTAGCATGTAAAAAACGTGCAATTTACATTTGAAGGGATATACTACCGTCAGATCAATGGTGTAGCAATGGAAACTGCATTGCACCCCTCCTGGCAGATGTATACATGTATCATCTTGAAAAAACGAGCCTAAATGTATAATTGCCAGTGCGCACTCTACAAAAGGTATGTAGATGATATATTGTTGTTCATCTCAGAAGCAGCAGACCCTTCCGAAATCCTCAAACAAGCAAATGGAGCCGATCCAGATATCAAATTCACTCTCGAGGTAGAGAAAGACCATAGTTTTCCCTTCCTTGACATCAAACTCACTCGAGAAGAAAATGGAGATTTGACACTGGCCATATATAGAAAATCCACTTTCACCGGGCAATACATTCACTACAACAGCAGTGTGCCAAAATCCCACAAAAGAAACTTAGTAAACAACCTAGCAAACAGAATCAGGAAGATCTGCTCTGAACACAAGATCGAGGAAGAATTGGGCTACCTCAGGAAAATTTTGCTAATGAACAACTACCCAGAGCGATTCATTGATGTCAACATCAGACCACGGCAGATTCGCACTAGAGAGGATACCGTCAAGCAGGTTTTCCTAAACTTACCATTTAGAGGCGACGTACCAACCTCAATAATTGCACGGCGGCTGAATAGGAGAATTTTCCCAGTGTTAAAGTTAATATCACATTTAGTACACAGAGAATCATGAGGTTGGATGCCAAAGATCAATTGCCAATTCTCTCCAAATCATTCATAGTCTACAAATTCTCATGTATGTGCGGTAGCACATATATCGGACGTACGAAGAAGCAATTGATAAACAGAATCCAGCAACATTTACCACAGAAATTGATTAACAAAGGCTTGGCACCGTCAGGAAAATCAGCTATTTCCGATCATATATTGGAAACGGGGCACCCAGTCAATTCGACCAATTTCTCAATTCAACATAAAGCAAAATCATAAAAATTATTATTTATTTATGAAGCCCTTTATATAAAACAACAAGCACCTGACCTAAATATTCAAAAGTTTCATCAACATGATATTCTAATCGACTGGCCACGAATAACAAAATTCAAAAACAATTTACTAGTATCCAGGCAAGACCGAACAGGCCCTCGACCAGAATCAACAAACATTCAATCGGATTGGCAACAAACTGAAGAGGAAAAAACAAATGCACATACGGTGACAGAAATTTCCAAACAATATGAGCATTCAACACTGCAATCCACACTTGCGCTGTTACCAAGTGAAGAACACAAATTTGCGCAAAAAGGTGAAACGAAAGACTACACTCGGAAAAATAGCACTCGTGCACGTAACAGCGAACAATTCGAACAGATGGTTAATTCTCAAGCCATCAATACAATAATGACCAGATCTCAGACATCACTTTGCAATACAGTGAGAAGGACCTTTACATGCAAACAGGCACACACACAGACACAAACGCATACACACTTACCAATCAGCCAAAACAAGAAATAGAAAACCGAGTCATATTTGTTGCCACCCACATATTCAAATGAAAACCCAGAATGTATATAAATGAAAGATTGTAGAGCGAAGTTTATTATTCTCGAAATAAATGGCCATTATCCACTTTGTTATTAATGTTTTTTCTTCCTAATTAGAAATATACTGTGTAATAATCGAAAGCAATGGGAATAATAAAGAGTAATATTTATGTAAATCGAATATATGAACGTTTCTAAAAGGTGTCATTCCCATTTGCAAATTCTACTTGGAACTCCAAGATGTGTTTAACAATAAATTATTGTCCGATACTTTCACTTCCCAAATTGATAGAATTAAAGCTATTCCGTTGTTTTTCTTCGTTCATCTAACATACATAGTATTCATATTTTGAAATGTAAAGTTTTGCTACTATTGATGATTAGTAATAAAATCATTCTGTTTAAAAATACATACATTTTATCTCAACATGTCTATGTGGTATTTCATTGTAGGGAGCAGAGCTAATGTGTTATAAAAAAGCAAGCTATATGTTATAAAATCATTTATTTTGAATTTGGTGAAAAGAGTTATTTAAATTAAGGCTGCGCGCTTAAAATATAAATCAATTGTAGCATAGACACATGTATCGGTGTGAACTATGTTAGCAAAATCAATTCTTCCAGTAATTTTTTTTGCATAACTGGATTATTCGAAATTACCCGATCTGCGTTTTGACGAACACAGTTATTATTTCAGTTGTTCTTTTTCTTTAACAAAATATTTCGTCTGTCTTTATCAGCAGCCTTCTTCAGTAGTCCATCTCCACCAGTTTTACAAAACAAACCAATGAAGCAAGCGCGATGTTTCCTTTTGACGTATCATGTTTTCATTAGACTGACCTTTCACTAGATAGTTGCAAATTACATGGGTGTGCGTGCATTTCCGCAACTGTTATGTTCATCTTAGTAAGTGAAAATAGAGTGGCTGAATAATAATTTATCATTTGCATGCGTTAGACTATTTGTTTAACACAGCCCATGTGAAGTGAAAGGTCAAGTAATTTCAGCCAGTAGACTGGTTTCAAATTTATTGGAAACGCTTAAAATGCTGTCCGAAAATTTGGTTGTGGTCTACATGATGAATTTCATTTACTAACTTATGCAATGCTTATTTTACATTGCCAGTGTTATCTGTTAATCAATAGTTCATTAAGAGTTGTGCACGTAGAAATCTATTAGTTCAACTAGGACCAGAAGGAAAAAGAAAGTCAGCATGAACGAAATGCATAATCTCATTTACGCACGCGCCAGTATTACGCCCTACACCCAAAGTATAATTTTTCAAGAAATGTGGGACAATTGGATAGTACAATCGCTTATACGAATGTGTATGCAACGCGACTACAAAGCTGAATTACTATATAAGAAATATAAACCGAGTCTGCAAATTTTTTAAACACTATGGTTTAAAAAATGCCGTGTCGGTGCATGGTACCATTGTAATTGGTTTCAAAACATGCTCATTTTCACAAACATTGCGAATTAAATCTGATTCTCAACATCTGATACTCAAGCAAAACAATACTCTGACCTTGAACGATTTCAGTTATAACTATTCGCGGCAATCACGACATCATTTAATTAAATATTTATCAGTTATGCATTGTCTGTTGCGGAGAATTAATACCTATGCAACATTGCATTAGGTGTTGCGACCTATAACAAATTATTTCAAATAGGGCCAGAAGAATAAATGAAATGCGGCATGAACGAAATTCCTAATCCCATTTACACATGCGATTCGTGCTTACTTTCAACTAATCAGTATGATCCGTTTTTCGCCCTTTACCCATTATATATTTGGTCAACAAATGAGAACAAATTGGACCCAATTAGTGGCAAAAAATCGATTTTATACACAGCATTCCTAATTACACTCAGAAAAGCAGAAATTTAAATGAATATCATTTTAAAAATTAATTTAGTATCTCGTCGTGATTTGCATTATCAATACCAGGAAACTATAAATTCCAGCCAAAATAGTACTGAAAAACTATTTCCGAATCAATTCGCAGCTAGCCATGTATTCGAAGTTAATTAATATTAAAGAAAAAAATGAAAATCCTGGGTAATTTCGAATCATTAAAGGATATAATGTTTGTATATTTCGTAATTTTAATCAACTGTTTAATACATAAATTGTATAGTTAACATAAACTTAGTTAAATAGTAATCCTTTAAATGGTTGAATTTGTAGCAATGGCAGTATGTATACATGACTGTAAAAATCATATTGAACCACGAAAAACGATTTAAATCCCAGGAATAATACTGTCTGTACTTAAATATTAATATCACTTTGTTAAACTATATGTAGCAGTTACGATTCACGAAAATTTAAAACCCTGCATAGTCAGATCAAAATGAGTGTGAATATAATCTATGATTCTGTTAAAGAAAATGAGTTACAATGGAGAGAATTTTTCCGTATACTTGGGAAACGGCCATGAACTGAAGCAAAAGCAGGGATCCATTTTGCTATGTTTGTAAAACAGAATATGATTCTGTATCGTAACATTTAGAACTCAGTTATTATTATTGAATTTATTTTGCTTTAGAAACGGTAGACTTGAAAAATCAAAAATGTATATATATTACAGTGTTACGTATCAGTATTACTTATATTTACTCAATGATAGGTAGATAATTTAATATATGGTAAACATTTTACAGTTGAAAATACGCAGCTTAGAAGCCCATTAAATTGAATGAGAACTCATTTGAATATACTGATGTCAAACAAAACGAGTTATTGATAGCGAACTTTAATATAAAGCAATATAAGCTTATCATAAACAGGAATATTTTAGAGTTATTGCAATAAGTTATTAGCAAAGAATAGCCAAGTTCCTTTAACAAATCTGACTTCAAATCCTTCTCTTTCTCTTAGTGCTTCTATTTAAAAACACATACTCTACTTCGGAGGTTTTAAAAAAACAAGTTTATTTTAATAATCAATAAATTATTTCCTAATAATGTCTTATTTTGTAATGGTTTGCGCGAAGTGTTTATTGCACAAATGAATGGTTATTATTTCGTGCGTATTGTAAAAGTTTTATATATAGTATATATATATATATATATATATATATATATATATATATATATATATATATAATTTAATCATTATTGCGTAATTGCATAATATATAAGCACAAATATATATATAGCTGTTATAGCCCAATCAGTACGCGGGGCATTAACCATATCCACAAATTAGATTTTTTGAATCTTTACTGGGCAATTAGAGAGCGACAGCTAGAACCGCTTTGGGCTCCAGAACATTCTACCAAGCGCCATGGAGCTAACTTCCATAAACCACAGAAAGCGCATTTTGCATACAATTCTACGTTTAATACCAATTGCTTTCTAATATATTTTAATAAATGTAAACAAAAGATATTGCGGCCATCAGTATAATTATTTAAAAAGCCAAAGCCGACCTGTCACAAAAAATAAGCCAATATTCCAAAAAGGAAAATGATCTTAGATGAAATATGACTATTTGAATATTGCCATAACATGTTTATTAGAAGTCACTTCAACGAATTGCATGATATCTAAATTTGAGAAAAAAGTTGCAACCGGTCATTTGGAATGTAGTAAAGAAAATAATAAGAACGTGCTCGCAAAGGTTGTCAAGTCTGAAAAAATCAGATGTTTAAAGTTTAGAATTTTCTTAAAATTAAAAGCTACAACATATAAGGAATAAGGTATATTTTGCAAACTTAATTTAAAATCAATCATTTGTAAGAATTTATTCAAACTAGGGCATGAGCATCAAATTAAATAAAACAACTTTTTTACTAAGAAATACATATTTTAATAATTTAAAAAAAATTATATATATATATATATATATATATATATATATATATTGTTAATCTCCGATTTGCACATATTATACAGGATCTTCTCAGTGCTAATTCTATTTCTCTATTAATAAAACTATATTTATATTGTGATAGTTGTATTTGACTGTGCCCATTTTTAAAGTTAAGAATACTGTTGATTTCTATTAGTCATAATTTTCCTCGAACATTTTTTGCTTGCGAAGTTTAATAAACAAACATTATCGTGCACGCATACATAGTCCGGTCTTTTCTTTGTCGGTTGTTGGTGCATTTTCAGCCTTAGCTGTATTACACGTACTTTAACAGACATTTAATTTATATGCTGACTCATGTATTTGAATTACTATTTGTATACCAACATAAATGCCTGACATTAATTAGTTCAAAGTATTTTGACCTACAGTTTATTAAAATTGAATATTGTCTTCAAATTTGCATCCGAATATATCTGGTGTAGATATCATTTTTTCATTGGGAAATTTTTAAAATTAAATATGTTACGACGATTAATCTATAGGGAATTGGCACATCATATATATATATATATATATATATATATATATATATATATATATATATATATATATATATATATATAAACTATTATCATTAACAATGGCACAGAATACACAGCTAGAAGTGCGATTAACATTCTGCGTTTCCTACGCTGTTACGAGGGGACAAAATAAAATTCATGAACATTGTAACACGAAAGACAGCATAGAGTGAATAAAATTCCTACACGCAGTTACATAATGCGCCTCTCATGCTGCACACCCAACACAGATTTAAGTTATATTCGTACCTGATTTCTTTGCACAGTGGATAATCTCCGATTTCGAAACATATGTGTCTATGGCAAAATTCTAATGCTCGGTGTTCCTACAATGTGTCCATCACGATGAGCTACTTATGTTATCTGATCCAATGTTCAGTTTAACTGGAGATAATACATGTAATTAAAATCCAGTCGTTAGCTTTCAAATCAATATAACTCCCATAAGTGGCATATTTGTGAAGTATAATCACAAATGGAAGTGGCTTATTAGAACTTTAGTTATCAAGAGATTCCAAATTGGTTCTACCTGATGGAAATCCTAACCAGAAAACAAAAGATAGTGCATGACTTCAACATGAGTCCAGAAGGCGGTAAAGTCTCAGATTCAGAAGCATATGTCTCCGGTTCGAGTCCCGTCCACAATAAATTAGGGACAGTGAATGAAAAGTTTCGAACAAGGAAGACATCTGTTTACTGGATGAATTTTTTACCTGCTGCAATGTTTAATTTATACTGACGAAATATATATATATATATATATATATATATATATATATATATATATAAATTTTTAGACGAATTTTCTGGAGTTATAATATCTTATAGGATGAATACACTAACTTAAACGAAGTGATTTACTTCATATTTAGTTTCTTGCAATTATATTTGCCAAATTTGGCCGAACGTCTCGGCTTTTGTCCTTCAATTTTTGAGAAACTCTACAAAATTAATAATTGAATATACGCATTGTAACTGCTTTTGACAAAATGAACGTAATACGTAAAATTAACTATAATATATAAAATTTCCTTTCCTAACTGATTTAGACATCTATTACGATAATTAAAATATTTTTGGCAAAACAATTAAACATTTAAAAAAATGATACCCTTTTTAATTTGCTTAATGTCAATAACAGGTTAGGTCCAAGTTCTTCCCAATTCAATTTCCTCTTATATTTTGTATTTCGTAATCTCAAGTCTTACGAAATGTTGAAGTTTCAGCTTGAAATTGGTGCTTATACCCTATGTCAAACTAGCAGGTAAATGCAAATCACAAAATTATTAATAGTTAAATGATATTTAACGTGTGTGTTGATTGCTATTTGTTCATCACATTATGGAGAATTTGGCATCCAAAGTTTCATGATTCAATCAGCTGATTCAAAGTTTGTTCGGTAGACGAGGCGTTTTACGTCTTGGTAGAGGTGGCGCCTTGTGTGGATGCTGTTTAGTGCGTGCACCGGCGGAATTCACTTTCTCGTGACTTGCGTCAGCAAACTCCGCCATTTCTCGAGAAAGTGTCCGATTCATGCCAGTAAAGTCGATTCCATTTACTGATTCTGAAAGCTAAAATTATGGCAACAATTAAATGCCGAAGTAATTTAGACTATTTCAGATTATTTAACACGATTATTGCGCGGTTATTTGACCGTTAAATGCAGTATAATCATTATCATCAACATATTCATCGTCACCGTCATCATCATCATTATTATCAAAAAAAATTATCATTATCATCGACGTCAAATTCAACTTCATTAACATCGTTATCATCATCAAAATCATAATCATCAACACCAACATCGTCATCATCTCTAACAACAACATTATAATCATAATCATCAACTATGTTATCATCATCATCACCATCGTTACCAACCTCATCACCATCAATATCAACATTATCATCGTCATCCTCATCATCGAAAGCAACAACGCCATTATCATCAAAAACATCCACATCACCACCATCATCATCATCATCATCATCATTAACATCTTTAACGTCATCATCATCGTCATCGTCAACAACAACGAAGATGATAACAACATCATTATCTTCATCATCATTATGAACAAAGTAATCATCATTATCATTATCATCACCATCGTCACCAAAATAATCGTCGTCATCTTCCTCATCATCAACAATAACAAAATTGCTATTTACATAATCATCATCATCATTATCATGGTCATCATCCTCATTAACAACAACAACGTCATCAAGTTTATTATCTACGTAGCAATATACACCTTTGAGACTAAGAACGCACCAAAGGTCCTATGTAGGGCTGGCATAAATTCAACAGAAATTTCTCACAAAAGCGCCCTTATTAGGATGAAGGAGTCAGCACAATGATGGAAGAAGACTTCGAGCCGCAAAAGTGAATATAAAATAATTAATATTTGTAAATTTGTTTTACTAAGTCGATGCTATTTATCCAAGCAAAATCCCAGATATATTTGATTAAAAATAAAGCAAGTGTGTGAAATTCACAAATGGCTTCTGATGGGCTGGAAAAGTTGATTAAATGACTGACTGCACAAATAAACAATTTAACGACTGGATGATAAACGAATAATAAATTCGGATGGAATCCGCATAAACGATCTAACCAATACAGGTGGACATAATATTCTGCCATAAACTCAATATATTAATATTGTTATGGGCTATAAAATACAACTTAATTCAGTTTTCAAAGTAGGTGTTTAAGAGAACCAAACTAGTATCACTAGTATTACTGGAAACGTTCATTTGTTACAAAAACCTTGGAATATGCAGAAACATTTAGTCGCAAAACAAGTCAGATAGCGTACGCCTAAATCAACCTAATATTTACGGAGCATGCATGGGTGCATTGCTTAAATTGGAGAATGAAATGTTGACGAAAAATGTAAGCTTACAAAAAAATTCAGTCCAAAATGTCATTGTTTTGACTTAACATTCTGGAAAACCTACACAATTTCTATATTTTCATTCAGAGGAAAATCGTCTTTTTATAATTATAGTGTTAGCACAAAGCAGCCCGATTTGAGCTTATTTTAGCCACAAATTTTAAAGAAAGACATTCAATTTTGTTTAAATTCACGTTCGGAATCATTAATTGAATCGTGCAATTTTAATCAAAATTTACTTTGAGCATCAACAACACCTTTTTGGCATTTTGTTCCAATTATTTGCCTCTAAAACATTTAAGGTACAATTACATGAAATGCTAAATTAGTCAACACGTACGTTTGGTAAGCATGAATAGATACCCAGATTTCAAACGAATATCAAGATGGAATGAAAGAGCGGTATTAGATAGGCGATTAATTCTCACAATTTTCTCTAACCAACGTTAAATTTCAGAAATTTCTTGTTAGTAGATAGATAGAAATAGTTTCTCATCGATAAATATATCCAGCAGAAACATTATGCGTAAAGAATATTATTCAATTGTATCCTCGAAAATAGAATTTAATAGATCAAATAAATTCTTAGTACCCTTTCAATGTACAAAAAGAAAAAGAAATTTTATCAGATACACGAAACGTTTATTTCTCATATTCGTCTCATGTATCTACAAACGAACATCTTCTTTATATATATATATATATATATATATATATATATATATATATATATACCGGACTTCACGATGGGGTAATAAATAATTCTGATTTGGTTTTACTTATATTTATTGTTTCAGATGATTAGTAAGTTTATATGCATATGTGACTGTGTGTGTCTGTTTGTGTTTAGGTGTCTTTACCGATGTATTGCTAAATGATATCTTAGATGGATTAAGAGTTATCCAACTGTAGTTTTGCAATGTTGTCCGACGTCTGGTTGATCACAATGGGATTGATGTATACTTCAAGCTCGCGAAGTTGATTTAAAGAATTGTTACCAACACCGCGCAATCAATTTTTGTTTAATTTTATTGCCTATATATGTATATGTGTTGAAAGCTGGTGCTTTACTGACAAATATTTAGGGATAGTACTTATTGTACTATTACATGTAGTAAACTTATAGGTCTGTCCGTATATTATGCAAAAGTTAAACAGGCAGGGTACCTTAAATGTCGCACAATAGATCGAATCGAGCAGAATTATTGCACAAAGTTCAAATTTTAAAATGCAAAATGTATTCAAATTGCCTTTTCTATTTTTCGGCATTTAAGAGCCTATGAAGCTAAAATAAAAGGGTAAACAGAAAAAATTTGAACAATCTTGTCTTGAATGCTTACCTTTTGCACCTGCATAACCCAAAGAGCTGGTCCGCCCACCGCTTCATCTGCGTCATCTATTCCCATTAAATGCTCATCAATAGCTGCACGCAACTACAAAATACAAAAATAAAACCTTTTCTTTAAATCAAGTTTGCAAGTTTGAAGTAAACACCAATCCCACTGTATTTAACCGGTCATCGAAGAACCTAGCAAAACTGGTACGTGTGACTGACAGTAGTTTTTCTATGTTGTTCGAGGACTGGTTAAATACAATGGGATTGGTGTTTACTTCAAGCTTGTAAACCTGACGTAAAACATTTTTACCAACACCTTCGCAATCAATGATTTAAAAAAAATCCACCCTATGTAAATATGAATTGAGAAAAATTAAAGAGCATAATAGATTACCGAAAATTTCCACAACAAATATTGCTTTGAGTGGAAAGAACAAGAATTTTCATTATGCGAACATCTTTTGCAATCTTCGATTTGTAGATGATAAAACCAACGATTAAAACCCAGTTTTTGGATTTGCGTTAAACACCAATCAAATTTTATTTACTCATTCTTACATCTGATAGTGTTCATTGACGATGAATCTGTTCATAAGATAAATTTTTTCATTTAATGTAGTTCTTATTTGACTATATATATATATATATATATATATATATATATATATATATATATATATACAAGGTAAAATAAGAACTGCATTAGGGTAGGAAAGGAAAGTCATCTTGTAGACGGGTTTCGTTGGTATTGGGAACGCATCAAGTAATGTGAAGAATTTTGCCTCTGACATGGGCATTATCATTATTTCCATAATTAACTACATTATTATCTTCAACAACTTCTAAAAGGAAAACTACGTTTCGTTTACTTTCGCGTCATATTTATCATCACTAACAAGATTGTCAACATCACCTGCGTCATCAACAGCATTTTCATCGTCATCTAAATAATCATTCTCAACAAAAACAACAATACTGTCATTATCAGAAACGCAATCTCCATCATTGGCTTCATCATTGTCGTGTTCATCATCATCAGCCTAATTAGCATCCTCGTTTTTATAAATACAGTAATTATGGACAATAAAATCAATATCTGCTGCAGGAATAGAAACAAAATCATTATTATCGTCATTTCTAACAGGGTAACATACCATATTTTCTCTATCATTATTTACATGATCATTTTATTCTACATCAGTAATAGCATCATTATAAACATTATCTTGATCGCTATTTAAAAAAAAATCATAATCCTAATTGTTTGTCTTTTCCTCTTCATCATATTGCAGCTCAATTTCATTATAATCCTCAAAGTCATCATGAAATCATTTCTCAGAATCATTATTGTATTTATCAACGCAGTTGGTTCATTAATCTCCCCATCGTCACATTAACATCTTCATAAGTAATAATTACTATGCTCATCCTAATCATCACTATCCGAAAGTCCAACATTTTTACCATCTTTATCAATAACAAAATCAACAACATTATTAGTTATATCATGTTATAAACATTCGACCTATTATCATTACAATAAACTAAGATCATAGTAGGGCAGTAATTGTCTAGAATTTGTTCGTCTTATTGAATCTCATTACTGGTTAGATACAAAATATGGCATCGTACTCGTTAATTGGTGTTTGGCTCATTGACATTCTCTGTCGCACACCACACCGCACACACTAGCATATATCCGAAATTGTGTGTAGTGTAAGTGTGCGGCAGGATAGCTCAGCGGTTAGAGCACCAGATCCTGGAAGAGACGTGCCCAGGTTCGAGCCCTGTCCGCGGCAAATTCTGGCCAGTTCGTGATGAGTTCCCAAAGGGACGAAACCAGTCTACTGGATGAATTGCCTTTTCTACACTATACAATTCTTAGTTTATACTGACATATGTAAGTAATTAATGGGTCAGGTGTTTATATCAAGACCGCAACCTTGATTATAATAATTGTTATCACCACCCGCGCAACCAATGTTCGTTTTATTATATAAATGTTCATTTCAATACCACTTCCCCATCTAATGTGGTGTCTGTTCAGTAATGACAGATTGGGCATGGTTAGTTGGAACTTTGGGTCTAAATGGATGCCATATGAGCTCCACCTAAAAGGAAAATTGACTAACCAAGTTACATTAGTTAGTATATAACTGAAAATTGTGTGTAGTGTAGTGTGCGGAAGGATAGCTCAGTGGTTAGAGCACCAGATTCCGAAGCAGACGTGCCCAGGTTCGTATCCTGTCCGCGGCAAATTCTGGCCAGTACTTGATGAGTTCCCGAAAAGGCAGAAACCGGTCTACTGGATGAATTGCCTTTTCTACACTATACAATTCTTAGTTTATACTGACATGCGGAAGTAATTAATGGGTCAGGTGTTTATATCAAGACCGCAACCTTGATTATAATAATTGTTATCACCACCCGCGCAACCAATGTTCGTTTAATTATATAAATGTTCATTTCAATACCATTTCCCCATGTAATGTGGTGTCTGTTCAATAATGACAGATTGGGCATGGTTAGTTGGAACTTTGGGTCTAAATGGATGCCATATGAGCTCCACCTAAAGGAAAAATTGACTAACCAAGTTACATTAGTTAGTATATAACTGAAAATTGTGTGTAGAGTAGTGTGCGGCAGGATAGCTCAGTGGTTAGAGCACCAGATTCCGAAGCAGACGTGCCCAGGTTCGTATCCTGTCCGCAGCAAATTCTGGCCAATACTTGATGAGTTCCCAATAAGGACGAAACCGGTCTACTGGATGAATTGCCTTTTCTACACTATACAATTCTTAGTTTATACTGACATGCATGTAAGTAATTAATGGGTCAGGTGTTTATATCAAGACCGCAACCATGATTATAATAATTGTTATCACCACCCGCGCAACCAATGTTCGTTTAATTATATAAATGTTCATTTCAGTACCACTTCCCCATGTAATGTGGTGTCTGTTCAGTAATGACAGATTGGGCATGGTTAGTTGGAACTTTGGGTCTAAATGGATGCCATATTAGCTCCACCTAAAGGAAAAATTGACTAACCAAGTTACATTAGTTAGTATATAACTGAAAATTGTGTAGTGCAGTGTGCGGCAGGATAGCTCAGTGGTTAGAGCACCAGATTCCGAAGCAGACGTGCCCAGGTTCGTATCCTGTACGCGGTAAATTCTGGCCAGTACTTGATGAGTTCCCAATAAGGACGAAACCGGTCTACTGGATGAATTGCCTTTTCTACACTTCACAATTCTTAGTTTATACTGACATATGTAAGTAATTAATGGGTCAGGTGTTTATATCAAGACCACAACCTTGATTATAATAATTGTTATCACCACCCGCGCAACCAATGTTCGTTTAATTATATAAATGTTCATTTCAATACCACTTTCCCATGTAATGTGGTGTCTGTTCAGTAATGACAGATTGGGCATGGTTAGTTGGAACTTTGGGTCTAAATGGATGCCATATGAGCTCCACCTAAAAGAAAAATAGACTAACAAAGTTGCATTAGTTAGTATATAACTGAAAATTGTGTGCAGTGTAGTGTGCAGCAGGATGGCTCAGTGGTTAGAGCACCAGATTGCGAAGCAGACGTGTCCAGGTTCGTATCCTGTCCGCGGCAAATTCTGGCCAGTACTTGATGAGTTCCCAATAAGGACGAAACCGGTCTACTGGATGAATTGCATTTTCTACACTATACAATTCTTAGTTTATACTGACATATGTAAGTAATTAATGGATCAGGTGCTTATATCAAGACTGCAACCTTGATTATAATAATTGTTATCACCACCCGCGCAATCAATGTTCGTTTAATTATATAAATGTTCATTTCAACAACATTATTGTCTGCATTATCGTCATTACCAAAAACATTTTCATCTTCATTGCCACAATCATCATATTCGTCATTTTCATAATTATTATCATTAGAATAATAATCAGCATCCTCATCGTTATTGTAATTTACAATAAATTGGTCTTCATTATTGAGGTTATGTGAATTAGCATCATCATTATAATCAATATCAACCGTGTAGAATTAATAAACAGGATAAGCCTAATCGTCTTCACTGATTTTTCAGGCATCACAAATAACATCATCTTCTTCACCATAGGCATCATAATCTTCGTTATAATCACCAACAGCATCTGCAATATCGACAGCATATTTTACGAATAATTACCTTTTGTACAATTTAAGGACTTTCTAAGTGTGTTAAGCGTTGTAGAATAGCAAAGACATTTGCTCCTGTTTGAGGTTTAAATTGCGTATTGGTAACACCCAGCAGTTTTCTTTACGGTACGAGATAGTTTACTTCCACAGAAGTGTTACTGTTATTGTCCAATTTGTCAGCAGGCTCGACGAATCATCACAATGTTTTTATTCTAAGGTTTAAATTGGTGTTTAGTTCGAGCTTAAATTTTTACAATTGCCATAGTGTGCGCTGGTGGTGACGGAAATTATTTTAATCAGGTTTACAAGATTGAGATAAACACCAATCACATTGTATCTAATCAAACACTTGAAATAGCAAAAACGTTAAGTAACTTATTTTAAATCTACGAAGAGAAGAAATTTTTAGCTTAGCACAACAACTTTCGAACTGGTCAAAAAGTGTGAAAATTGAATTACCTGATTATCACGTTTTGCTCAAAATAGACGGATTAAATAAAAAAGAAATGCTATTTCTAACATGAATTTTGTATGGAGTGGGAGCATACTTATCGTGTGAATGTATGTAATTCATGTATAATATCTTATAAGTGATTAACAAAGTAAGAGAAAAGACACGAAGAAAGGTGGGCTGAAACAAATTTGATTTTCATAAAATAAATAAGATGCAAACGAGCCCGGCATTTGCAGCACCAAATGAGAATTAAAAATTTCTAAAATCCATAGCGTACATTTCTTTCCTAATTGCTATTTAACGCAACATTTAATGGATATTAAAAAAACTATTGATTGAGCAGGTGGTGAAAAAATTCTTCAAATCGAGTTAGAGAGCTTGATGTAAACACCAATCCCGTTGAATTTAAACAGTCGTTGAACAACATAGCAAAACTACCGTCAGTCACACGAACCGGCGTGTTTCGAACTTCCATGATCATCGTCAGAATACGACGGAAAACTGACTAGCCAGGATCAAACCGCAATGCATATATATGGAAAGAAAAATTAGATAAACGGGTCTAACCTCTAGTATACTCGCATACATTTTACTTGACAGCAAATGTCGGCTTCACAATTTGTATGCTGTCATAAACGTCAACTTTGTGCAGCTTTCGCCACTTATATATTGGGAATATGAATTAACTATCATTGATTACGAGGGTGGTGGCAACAATTATTTAAATCAAGTTTGCGAGCTTGAAGTAAACACCAATCCCATTGTATTTAACAAGTCGTCGAACAAAGAAGCAAGCTCTTAAAATTGATTTAAAGAAGTGCAATTGACACGCGCGCAATCACTGATTGTTTAATTGTAGTGCGGCCGACATTTGCCGTCCAGTACAAGGTATGCTAGATTACTAGATGTGAGAGCCGCATATATAATTTTGCGCATCATACGTACGCACTGAGATTTGATCCTCGCTAGTCAGTTTGCCATCGTACTCTGATGATGATCATGGAAGGTCGAAACGCGTCAGTTCGTGTGACTGACGGTAGTTTTGCTTTGTTGTTCGACGACTGTTTAAAAAGATTGCGATTAGTGTTTACTTCAATCTGGCAAACTTGATTTAAATAATCTAAAGATAATATTTTGTCTACCAATTGTTGGTTTACATTTTTTAATAGACGTTTTTAAAGAATAGTCAAAATTTTTTAAATTTTGTGCACAATAGAATAAAGATATTCAAAATATGCCATCTGTAGAGTGTAACACAATCAAATGACGAGCTATACATAATACCAAAACCTCATTCGTCCAACATCACTTACTCGTTTTTTGCTTAAGGCAGCTATGTCTGGAACACTACATGACCGCTGCACGTTAGCTGGTGAGCTCGGTCTCGGTTGAGACTCTTGCAAAAGCGTATAACCTTTTGGCAGAGGTTTTTTGGCCGTTGGCGTATGGCGCGGTTGTTTGGTCTGATAGCGGTGTGCTGTGGTATGCATTTTGTTGCTCACACTGTTAATGTTTTCAATTGTAGGATTGTTGGCGTTGTTTTTTCTGAAGGTATCTGTATTAAACATGTCAATAGAGATGTACTCTTCACGACTATTTACCGCCTCGTCGCGTTTCGGCTCTACAGAATCTCCTGCTGATAAAGGTCGATGAGTGTTAACCTTTAAGAGGGTTCCACAATTTTTCACAGAGTTTTGGTCTTCAGTGCTTCCAATAAAATTTAAAGTAATGTTGAATGAAAGACATCTCTTAAGCTATGAAAATTTAACAACTAAAAAATTCGTTTAAATTAATAGTAGGATAGAACTACTAGGTAACGAGAAAAGAAGAAAGATTCGATTAGTTTACCTTCTTGTTTTAGCTACTGTTGACTGTTTGAAATGTGGTTCATCTGTTTACTGAGATCAGCTGGTGCTCATTAGCACTGACACAGTAACACGATCACAATAACAGATTTAGCAATACTCACTAGTAAACTATTTTCCTATTTATATTTGATTTCAACATTGTTTTACCCTGAGAACACATATAATCTCTTTACTGGCAGACAATTATTACTGCCTATATTATTCAGCCTGTATATTTTGAGAGAGATATCGAACCTTTTTGTTATTTGTTATATTCTGTAGGTTGTTACCATGTCACGGTAATCAAAAATTTAACAAGAATTAAAACCTTGACTAGTATATATCAGTTTGTTGCTGGAATTTAATGGTAATGGTGGTGGTAATAGGCATAGTAAGAATTAGTTCAAATATGGAGCAGCAAGTAACGTAGATGGATGGAGAGTGAATGTTATATCGACGCTTAGGTGAACGATTAAAGAGAGAAAGATAGAGATAGCCTGGACAACTAACGTTCACTCTCCATCCATCTACGTTACTTGCTGCTCCATATTTGAACTAATTTGTTGCTATGTGCGCAATACCTCACACACCATTGTATACATTAGAGTTCCCGGCTTTAAATAAAATACAGTATATGATAGTCAAGGTTTTAGTTTTAAATTTTGATTACCGTGACATAGTAGCAATACAGTTATAACAAATAACAAAAGGTTCGATACTGTCTCTCACCCCTAAAATATTCTGCATACGAGATGAGATGATGTATAGGTGAGGTAATGATTGGTCTGCTAATTATAAAAAGTTATATATTGAGTTTAGTTACTGAGACAAATTCTATGATTAAAATAGTGTTGAGTCATATATGAGTTTAATATTTTAAATTATATACTAACAGAGTGAGAAAATAACTATCAGACAATTAAGATATTAATTATATTGATAACCTGAATGCTTACACACCGCAAAATATTGAGTTCAAAACCTATTTTGTGTCAAATATGCAAAGTTTCAGGCGGATGAAGCCATCATACTATTCGTGCTTACATACATACTTGCATATATATTAGCTCTTCGCAACAAACAACATATTTAACTGTAATATATTGAATTGAATGATGTCATGCTTACCGCGAAATGTGATAACTGATATCGATCAAGCTCAAGAGTGTATGGCAATCTGGAGTAACAGGTGTTCGGAAATTGTTGTAATTCTCAATTTGGGTGAACTTTAGGATAAATTATATCCATCAGGTTGGTATCATGTACCGACTCGGAAACCATAGTGTTAGTATCCGGTACTCATCGATTTCTAAAAAGGTATCAGTTACTAACACAATAGCCATAGTGTTAGTATCCTTTACAGACTCGGTATATATATTATATAGTGTGAGTTAGCATTGAAGTCGTATTGTCGTTTACTTTAGATTATGTTAGCTTCACTATTACAGGTTTACACATTCGTCTAGGAGATTGTACCGTCCTATTATTCCACATTCTTCTACCAAATATATAGTGGTTAAAGGGCGTAATACCGGCTCCTACTGATGAGTCGCCAGTAAGCACGAAACGAATGTGCATGAGATTATACTTTCCGTTCATGCTGCCTTTGGTTTATCCTTCTGGTCACAACTGAACTAATTTGTTACTAGGTTCGCAAAACCTAATACATACATGCTCCAATTATGTTGCTCCTGGAAGAGCCGGAAAGATGTCTACTAAGTGGAATGGCCCAAAACACTATTTTTCATTTGTATCGTCGAGATCTTGCAGACAAATATGTCCTCCGGTGTTATAATTAATTTAAGAATTTTTGTAAACAACATTTAAGAACGAAGCAGTAGTAAAACAACCAACAATCGCATTAAATAAAGAGCCCAATATGAGCCTTGTATCAGGACTTCCAATTGATTAATACCATAATAAGTGATACATTAAAAATTTCATTATAATAAAATTTAAAATTTAAAATATTTCATTGTCCATCTGAATATATATTTTTAGTTCACTTAATATTCCTCTGCGTTAAAAATACATGAAATATTAGCATTCAAGTTTAAAATAAATAGTTAAATCAATTTCAAATGGCCAGCCAAATTCTGGCCTAACGCATAGAAAAGTGAGCTAAAACCAGGCGTGATAATATTTGAACATAATATTATTATTTATATGATAAATTCTACATGGTGTAATATCCACGGTAGATTTCAATCGACTGAAATTTTTAGATTGATCCTAGAGGTAAGTTAAGTTAAATACTGTTTGTTGCGAAGACCTAATATATATGCAAGTATGTATTAGGTGTTGCGAACCTAGTAACAAATTAGTACAGTTGTGGTCAGAAGGATAAACCAAAGGCAGCATGAACGGAAAGTATAATCTCATGCATATTCGTTTCGTGCTTACTGGCGACTCATCAGTAGGAGCCGGTATTACGCCCTTTAACCACTATATATTCGGTAGAAGAATGTGGAATAATAGGACGGTACAAGTTAAGTAATTGCTATCGTAAGCCATGCAAATCTAATATATTTTTTCATAGTCAATGTTGAAGCAAAGCCAAATTTGTTTTTGTGCGCAATTATCGAAAACTACTTCAGTTATATAATAGATGGTCATGTAGACTATAAATAGAAACCCAAAATATATAACCGCGTGTGCTCATTAACGGTTTTAAAACAATAAATATAACCCGCATTATAAGGGAAATTAAGGTATTTAAAATAATACATTTACTAATAGCATACCACTTAAGAGCTAGAACAACGGCTCATACACAAAAAAGCGACAGAGAGACAAAGAGAAAGAGGAAGAGAGAAGAGCACATAAATATTATTATCGTAAATTAATTCTTAAAGCAATTTTCCCACGCCAAACATAACCCTTTTGTAAAAAGATAACGGAAAGTGATGCAGCGGCTCAGAGCAATTCGCCGACATATTTCCTAAATGTAATTCAAATTTAATTTTTGCGATACCAATTAAAACAAGCAATATTTGCCGTTAACCAATGGCGTGCGAGCTTACGTTTGCAAAAGTTTATAAGCATGGTGCATTCACCATGCATCATCACACACGTTTGGTATTTCCTAGTGTGCACAATGCGTGATTGCTGTCGCGCTACACATTTGACTGTTTACCTACGCTGACTTCTGGACTTGCATAAGGTACACTGTGTCACGTAGTCACTTGGATCTCAGTCACGCCAATCTACTTCTTTCTGCAAAACTAGTCATAAGGATCGCTTATCTATTAATCGGACTTCTACGTGTGCCAACCACAACGGTGTTGCCGCAGATCTTCAACGAGACAATTCTGAGCCATCACAGAGCAACTCCCCTCCTTGTTTTTGACACCACAACGAAAAAACACCAGCCAGTCAACCAGAGCCGGCCTCCAGTATCTAGGAGAGCTTCTAAACACTGCAACACTACCTACGTTTCTCGGCATTTGCTGGAGACACAATTCCGGCCCTAAAAAGGTCCACCCACAATAACTGTCTCTCATTATCTACGGCCTTTAGCTAATTTCTAACGTCGGACGGCATTTACTTGCAGCCAGGGGCGTTAACAAGTGACAAATTTTCCTGAAATCGAGTCATTGTCTGAAGTCGCAATGCATTAAACAACGCTGAGAATAAAATTTGTTAATCAAAACTAACTTTTGCTGTACCAGACGCCATCTAAGTTCATTTAGGCGCATTTGCTGATCCAAAGATAGTTTTTCAACTTTTTTGTAGGCCTCCTCATTTGTCTTAAGCTTGACCTTGAGCATCTTGTAATTTTTTTGAAGTGTTCGTAAACGATTTTTACACTCTCTATAATGCAAACATAAAAAATACAATAAAACTCCTACTATAGTCAACATTGTGGATTCATACAATTGTAAAAGATGCTCAGTGCACAATGTCGTCCGTACTGGCTGATTTCCAAAGAAAATAATTCGAGCGCCTTTTAGACTAAACAAAACTGGCAAAAGCGAGAACGTTTTTAAAATAGCTGAATGTATTACAAACAAACATTACACTCAAAATCTGGCGAATTTATAGTTATTCTGCAACAAAAAAACTAACGAAAGGTAATATATATGATACATCCATTAGTCATAGCTAAATAAACAAGAAGTCCGTAAATGGTTTAAACATAACCTGGTGAAGCGATTGCTCGTGTGTGCCTGTGTATTTGAATGTACGTTTCTCACTACCTGGTCATTGTTGTATAATGAATGTGTTTATTCCAACTTTATCACTATAAATTTGTGACAATTGACTATATAGAGTACCAGTAGAGTAGAGTTCCAACGAATATAAAATGGCCTTTTAACTGTGTTCTATCTGCCTGCTTTAAAATAAATGTATGCCACAAAATATGAGTTGGTGTTCAATTAGATTAACAAATGGATAAAAACGTTTGAACTAAAATTGATACATAAATAATTGAATTGTTTTTCGCAATATTGATGTTCATTGAGAGTAAGTGACTTAAAAATATGGCCTTGAGGAAATATGTAAGACCAAGCAGTGCAACAAATATTGAAAATCACTCACTTATTTCCATTGTCCAGTTCAGTTATGCGTTCACTACTCCTCGCAAGTTCTGATTTTAATTCGTCATTAGCTGATCTAATTTTAGAAAATTATTGATTATTGACAAATTTATCTACAGATAGCTATATGTTTTACAAAACAATTGATGCAATAACAACGTATTTACAATTATATAACACAATAACTTAAGTTTACATTTTATCTATAACGGGATTTCATGTACATACAATTATATACTGTAATAACTTAAGTTTACATTTTATCTATACAGGGATTTCATGTTAATTAGATTTAGAAAATGACTCTACGTTATCGATTCATACAAGAATATTTTCTTGTAAGCCAATAAAGCATAATCGATTATGCAAACTTTGATGTAAAAGTACAAAATAAATATATTTATTTCTCTGCTCTGTCATTAGACATACATTCGGTTAAATCTATCCTGATAAATATGCAAAAAAGATATTGCTTAGATCAACAGAAACCTACATGAGTATAGGAACAAATGAATAGCATAACTGGAGAAAAAAAATATTGTAAGCCTTTTGGTTGCGAATTTATCTTAATTTTGTTTTTTTCTTACAAGAGTTGATTTTCTTCGGTAAATTCATCACCACCCGCGTAACCATCGTCAATCTGTCATTATTGAACAGTCACTAAACTACATGGGGAAGTGGTATTGAAATGAACATTTATATAATTAAACGAACATTGGTTACACGGGCGGTGATAACAATTACTATAATCAAGGTTGCAATCTTGATATAAGCACCTGACCCCTTAATTACTTACATATGTTAGTATAAACTAAGAACTGTATAATGTAAAGAAGGCAATTCATCCAGGAGAACAGTTTCGTCCTTATTGAGGAATCATCATGTACTGGCCAGAATGTGCCGCGGACAGGGCTCGAGCCTGAGCACATCTGCTTCGGAATCTGGTGCTCTAACCACTGAGCCATCCTGCCGCACACTACACTGCACACAATTTTAGGTTATATATTAACTAATGTAAATTGGTTTGTCTATTTTTCCTTTAGGTGGCGCTTATATAGCATCCATTTAGACCCAAATTTCCAACTAACCATTGCCAATCTGTCATTAATGAACAGAAACCACACTACATGGGGAAGTGGTATTGAAATGAACAATTATATAATTAAACGGACATTGGTTGCGCGGGTGGTGATAACAATTATTATAATCAAGGTTGCGGTCTTGATATAAACACCTGACCCATTAAGTACATACGTATGTTAGTTTAAACTAAGAATTGTATAGTGTGGAAAAGACAATTCATCCAGTAGACTGGCTTCGTCCTTATTGGTTACTCATCGTATCTTAACACGCTCATAACAAACAATAATATATCGAGCAAACCAATAATTGATTGATAAGTTATTGAGTTGAAGATTTATTTATTTAAACAATCTTCGATTGGGAGAACGATGATTAAACATGTTTTAATAAGGTTTCGAGCTTGAAATAAACATCAATCCTATTTCATCTATAGTTGTCAGTATAAACTAAGCATCGCAATAGTTAGCAATGTAAATTCATTCAATAGACCAATTTGATCCCTATTAAAATGTCGTTAAGTACTGACCAGAATTTTGCCACTGACCGGGCTCAATACAAGTCAAATTTGCATTGGAGTTTGGGAGTTAGTTCACACAGGACCCTACCGCACACTACACGCAATTTTCTGTTATATAAATATCTTTAATTCTGGTAAAACCAATTTGGAATTTCTTTCGGCCCGAATTTACAATTAGTCTCTCCAAATCTCCCATTATCGAACAGAAATCACGCCATTTAGGAAAGTGGTATTGAATTAAAGATTTATTCAATTAGAGAATCACTGATGACATGGATAGTGATAACTATAATTTATGTTTTTCGATATAATGGTGTTTACATAAATCTCGCAATCTTGGTAAAAATATTTTTTAAACCACCGTCTGTGCAATCATTGATTTTTTAAATAAATAAATCTTCAACTCAAAACCACTTCCCAAGGTGACGTGATGTCGTTCCTGTAATGACAAAGATAGTGGTAGCTAGTAGAAAATTTAGGTCAAAAGAGATTGGACTTATGCTTCATCTGAAAGAAAAGGTAGCTGAAATCATTATGCAAATATATAATTGAAAAATGGCCTGTAGCATATTCCATGATGGTGCAGTGGATACTCCCAGAATACAAAAAATGTGCCACGGTTGGCATCCCGTGCGCGTCAAAATTCGGAAAAGTACGTGAAGAGTGTCTAATAAAGACGGAACACGTTTCCTGGGCGAATTGTCTTTACTACCTACATAGATGCGTACTTTACAATGATAAATATAGGTATAATGGGATTGGTGCTTATAACAAGATCGCAACCTTGATTGAAATGAAACAGTGTTATATGATAGAATGCAGATAAATAATGAGCAACGGTTATGATGTGTCTATCGAATTTGCACGATATTACATAATACAGAAGTATACAAAAAATATGTAGATGCCACTTTAAATCAAGTTTGTGTGCTGGAGACAAATACCAATCTCCTATTATCTAACCAGTCGCACAATATAGCCAAACTGGAATTAGTCAGAATTAATAACGTTTGTCAACATTCAGTGATAATCATTAGAGCACGACGGCGAACTGACTAACGAGGAGTAAACTGTTATGCATATAAAAGTTAAAAAATATCAGGTAAGTACACCTCATCTTCATTATTTTTGCAAACATTGTACTTCACAGTAAACGTCGACTTCACAATTCCAATACAGTCATGAACATGACAATTTTGGAGCTTTCGCAACTTTATTTTAACATATAAAATTGAATGACCATTGTTTTGACTGGTGGTGGTAATTGTTATTTAAATATGGTTGAGATAAACACCAATTCCTGTCAAGTGGAGGTTATGCAAAACTTTTAGGGGCGTGAGCCGCAAATGGAATTTTGATTTCCGTATTTATGCATCGCGATTTGACCCACGTTAGTCAGCCTACCGTCGTGTTTTGAATTTGGCTATAGGAGGTTGAAATGCGTCAGTAATTTGGACTGAAGATTGTATTTATTTGATGTGCGACTGGTTAGAATCAATAGGATTGGTGATTATCTCAAACTTGCAAACATTATTTAAAGAAATACTGACTTGATGGATAAATTACATCGACAAAGTAACTTCCAGTTGCGATTGTCGATAATTATGAGCAAAATTAAAGAGAAATAGAAGCAAGTTTGGATGTGGTAGTCATGTACCACTACAAAACGGTAGCTCAGGCACTGGAATTTTTCCGCATTTTTGGGTTGATCATTCGTTAATATTAAATATAAGTAAAATGTCGACCAGATGTTTTAAGGGAATGACAAATACGTGTGTGGCTTTCAAAAATTTTATATTTAGCAAGTAATCTTAGAATAGCAATTTTATGTACCGATTGCACATATCTTCATGCTTTACATGGATAAATGTTTAGGTAGAATGTCCATAAAATCCAAATTTTAGGCAAGATTGTTGGATAAAATATTTTCATTTGAAATCATGAGAAGGATAAGGTGATAAATCTCTTAAATTTAGCTCACCACTTCAGCGAAATCAAATTCACGATTGATTGTGGAAGTCAACCAAGTAAGAAATTCTCAAATATTAACAAGAGACGTTTACAGGAAAGTTAACTACTCAGGTAATATTCTTAATTTAGAGTCGAATCATCTGTACGGGATGAAAATTTTTATCTAAAATTCAATGAAAATTAAGAGCCTTAAGCTACCAGGCATACAATAGTGGGAGATTGAATCAGGTAGAATAAACTAAATATACAAGTAATAATTGGTTTCCCCTAAAGTTATAAAAATAATAATGGTAAATTTCATAAATAACTTTAATCAGAAGTTGAAGTGCGAAGAAAAATCTCAGTGCAATTGTAATACAAAATTCAAATCTACGAAATCATGTAAAATCAGTAGCATCAAAATACAATATATTAATTCTTTTTAAACAATTATTTATTCTGGTGAATAAACTTCCACACTTAAAGGAAAAATGGAGTGGTAGAAACATCAGGGGTGCATAAAATTCCTTGCAAGGCTGTAACCTCTTGTTTTTAAGTGAAAACATGAGCCCAATTACGGTAATAAGAAGGAAAGATTACACTGTATGTAAATATGAAGGTACAAATAAATCGCATTTTGCTCGCCAAACATTTGAAGAATTAGCAGAGATTGGTATTGACCCATATTGATTTGGAAACAGCATAGATCGACTAGATTGATTAGGGAATTTACTGAAATTAAATCAAGACATGACATAATGAATGAAGCAGCGGTGATGAAAAGCTAGGTTAGATACGGAACATAGTTGTAACTAATAGTTAGAAGCGAAGATTGCATCGATTCGAAACGTACCTTACTTTGGTAAAAGAGTAAGGATGTTCGATTACGATTAACTTACATGTGATTGTATTAATTTGGCATTTATTAATCAACTTTATGGTTATTCGTGATACCATCATTCGTGTTTCTCCATTAACTTTTTGTTATCTTACTGTATATTTTAGCGACAATTTCTTTCATTGAATTATTGGTACGCAGTGCGACCTTAATATGTTGACTCTCCACGATTTGAGTTGGCGGATTGTTGCTATGCACTATCAGTTTCGCAAAGATCTGATTGATCCCGATTTCCAAGTACGCATCTATTTTCTTTTAGTTTTGGCTAGGTGCGAATTCGTCTATTTCCTCCGAAGGCTTCAACATCGTTCATGCTAACCACTGGAAATGAGGTACGATCTAATCTTCGTTGACTGGCGACGTTTCGATTCTTCATTTCCGGAATCACCATCAGGCCTCTAATCACGCATACACCGTACAGTACTCACAAAAGAAGATTTAAGCAAAGATTTGTTTATTAGTTGAAAAAGGCCTTTCAAACTGAAAGCTCAGATATTGTTCGCATAAACATTGACGGGAAAACAGTGGCCTTACATAGGAATTCCAGGGATAAAAAGAAAATATTATTAAAAGAATTCCTTATAAGATCCAAACTAGCATTACTCTGAGTTTCATAATTGAAACGAAAAAAGAGATAAATAGTTGTCATTACTAAGCCGAAAATTCGAGGGTCGAATAATTATTCGATAATTCAGAAGATACTTTTTCACTTTTACACCGCGTACATTGCCGAAATATACACATTTAAACTTTAATTTCAAATTTACCACTGTACTGAAACTAAAAACTAACCTTTCTATTTGCCAAAAAAGTGATATTTTTAAGACAATACACACAAAATAAACAGAAAAGCGACTGTTTATACGATGGGTATAACAGGAAGCATCATCAGTACTAAGAAGAAAATGAAAAAAAAGTTTTGCAGTAAAAGAGAAGGAAACCCACCTAAATTCTTTGATAACAGCTTCGGCAACCTCAATAAGAGGCGTGTCCACGTTTTCCTCTACTTTACCTCGGCTAATGTGAGAAGCCAAGTATTGTCTAACAAATTTTGTCTGCGTTGAGACAACGTGCAATTTACTTGCCACTTCTGACAGTTGGATTTCAGCTGCAGAAGCTTTTGCCTGAATTAAAAGTCGCATTAAAACCAATTGTTCAGTATAAATAGCCAATTTTCTTTGATTAACTTCTTTTATTAAAGTTAGTTGAGAAATACTTTCTGCATTGTAGAGTATCTTTATTGACAAACAAGTTGATACAACGCAGTTAAACAAGGTAATTTTTTTGTTCATTAAATCTAAACTTGTCTGTATTATCTGGTAGGTTAAAAAGTAAATTCGAAAAATCAAGGGAGATTAATTTGGATTAATCGCATATATCATCTGAGATGAGTTTAAAATGCATTTTTATTCACTGCTTTAGTAATCGGCAGATCCTGACTGCACAGCTGATTGAGCAGCTATTAAATCAACAAAACGGGACTTTTTCATAAAATCGAACTCGCCCATTAAATAAATGTTTAGCAGCCATTTCGTTGTATTAAAAGCTTTAGTTTTATGCCATGCGTCTGAGGGATTACTGCAATTTTATTAATCGAGTAAGTACTTGAAATGGTTAGTATCATTTTCTTATCAGACATTATGATTATTATTGTAAACAATTTCGCAATTTGAATTTCATACGGTCATATTGTATATAACAACAGATGATGAATTTATATTCGTTTCAATTTATTTAAAATAATTTTAGGAAATGAATAATTTTTTGCACATAACAATACTTTTTTGGCAATTTAGACCAACCGGCGCCTAATTGTGCTAGTTATCTTAACGCGAATAATTATCAATAATGTTTTGTGTGAAGAATTTTCGAATAGTGGAATGAAAAGTTAAAATAAGTTTAAAAAAACTGCACATTGGTTTGATTGAATGTATTAATTCTATTTGAACTAGGATAAGCATACGACAGTATTTCATTTTTCGAACAACATTTAATTGATAATTCTATTCCAGGGGAGAAATATATGCTGAAAAACAGAATATTGACTGACGATGACGTTCATGCGTTAGAGATAAAAAATATATTATATAACAGTTAGATACTGTTTGTTTTTGAGAACTATTATTTATGCAATTTTGTATTAGGTCTTGTGCATCAAGTAACAAATTAGTTAAAATATTACCAGAAGGATAAACCCGAGTCCACATGAACGGAACGTATAATCTCATGTGCACATTCGTTTCGGTGCTTAGTGGCGACTCATCAGAAGGAGCCGATATTACGCCCTATACCAGCCATATATTTGGCTGTTGAATGTGGTTAGATAGGACGGTAAAATCTCCTATAGGAATATGTGAACCTGCAATAGTGAAGCTAACTTCATATTATGTCTTAGACAATGTGACCTCAAAGCCAACTAACTATTATATATATATATGTATATATATATATATATATATATATATATATATATATATATATATATATATATATACCGTCTGTCAGGGTACAAACAGTATGGTGGCAGAGTTGGTACCAACACTTTAGTTGCCGAGTCTGTATTTGTTACCAACACAATGGATTTCAAAGCATGCTATATAACTGATTACAACTGCTTCTGAACAACTGTTACTCCAGCAAATCCATACACTCACCAAAATGTATAGTGGGTATAGAGTGTATTACCAGTTCATACAAATGATTCGCCAGTAAGCACAAAACGAATTTGCACATGAAATTATACCGTCCGTTCCTGCTGTCATTGTTCTATCCTTCTGGTTAGACAGTTGTCACATTAAAGTCCAATTATTAAGGTTAGTGATGCTGGAAATAACGGCTGCTGAGCCCATAAACTAATTATTCTAAAACATGTTTTTTATGCCTTTCAGTTATTTCTGTACGGTGACGTTTGCATCCTTCTTATTGCATTAAGTTAATGAACGCCGATTTCGTTGGCTCTTTGATAGCATTAAAACGAAATTAATAAATAAATTCGTTAAAACACAAAGGCGTTTTGATGCGTGGAATCAGCAGAAGGTTCAGGCTGGCAAAACATGACAACCGTCTCTTGACCAATTTGTGGCCTATACTCTGTCAACAAGTGGGAACACGGTGGGTAGAACAATGGTAAAATATGCAACATACATGCTTACCGTAGGCCTTCATCAGTTGCATTACACGAAACAAATGAAGCAAGCCAAATATCTTCCGAAAAGAAAATTACTGGAACAATGAAAGCTGCGTTAGTCAAAACGCAGATAAGGTAATTTCAATTAATCCAGGTTCGCAACAAAGAAATTCCTTCAAGAAACATTTAACATGTAATTATAGCAGCAATGCCGTTAAATGGTATAATAAATATACACCATTGAAACAACAACTCGTGAGGCAAGTCTCAGGCTTGCTTCATTTGTTTCGTGAAATGCAACTGATGAAGGCCTACGGTAAGCTAGGCCGAAATATCTTCCCGAAAGAAAATTACTTGAACAAAACGAAGATCAGGTAAATGCAACATACATGTTTCAGCAGAAATACCTTGTTAAATGTGTCAAAGAAGCTCAAGTTCATACTAAGCCACAACAAATTTATGCGCAAACGCATGCATGCATACATAAATACATCAATGCATATGAACATAAATGAATGCATGAATATATTAATACATAAGCAACTACGCAGAACTTATATACATAAATGCATAAATGCATACATATATAGATAAAAGCATAAATATATACGTACATATATATATAAAGACATACCAAAATACATATATGAAAAAATACATACATATACTTATATACATACATACATACATACATTCATACATACATACATACATACATATATACATACATGCATACATACATACATACATACATACATATATATATACATATATACATACATACATATATATATATGTATACATACATAAGCAAAACTTATACATAAGCATAAGAGCAATGCTATACCCATATATATACATACATAATATATATATATATATATATACATACATATATATATATACATACATACATACATATACATATATATATACATACATACATACACACATACATACATATATACATACATATATACATACAGACATACATATATACATACCTACATATGTACTTATGAGCATAAAGGGAAATATGAATTGGAACCATAGCTGCGCACTTCGGGTTGTTTTGACAGAATCCTCTCTCCAGGTTGGGGCAATGAGCTAATGCAGGTCCTTCTGAAAATCTATTCTACCGATGTAAAATGTTTACACGGAAGGTCAACGATTACGATGGTTTGGTAGTTCATTAGGGAACGTTAAGTTTCTGCCACTTGAACAAAATTAGAAATCTCGATGTCCATTTTATAACAATTACGAGTACCTATTTCATCATTGACCACGCCAATTGTATTGTGTCGCAGTCTTAGTAGTTTCTGGAAGTGTTTCGGGTGCTGTTCTGCAGAAACAGATGAAGACTGCACTCGAATTGAATAATAAGCTTTGCTAATACATCAGACCTTAGCTTGCAGTTTCGATAGTTTGTTACACTTCGATGGCTTAATTACCTCATCAGCTACTTAAAACCTGTTGTTCCTCATTCTTCGCCCGGTCTACAAACTCCATGCAAGGCTTATGAAACAGGGTGCGATAATGATTTTCAGCGTCAAAAAGGATGGCATACAATTTATTAAAACAATTTTCCATTTTGCAATTATAACGTTTGCTTTCGGTATTTGGTTAATTTTCAATATTATTCTTGACGCTGCAAGGTAAGTTGAATTAAAAGATTTTGTTACTGCTTGTTTATGCTGAGCTGGATTAGTTCTCATGTTAACATCTATAAATTTTTCCAAATAGCTTCTAATTTGCGGGGTCGTCTTCCAATTTAGCAGCCTTTCTTGGAACATATTTTTTTACAGTGCTTCCTTACTCGATTTGCTATGTTACTTACTAAATTCCACTTGTAAAAATTTTAAATATTGTTATGGTAATGATTTCATAGTGTCTAGTAAATGTGGATTTCTGATGAATCATACTTGCCAATTTTTCGTCGTATTTAACATAAAGAAGGCTGTGTTCCGGGAAAACTTGTTTCCAGTTAACCGACTTGAATTAACCCTGAAATAAGTTCACTAGTACCTGCAAAGTGGGAAGAAATTCTACGTTGTCTACAGTAGTTAGATTGTTGTTCTAATTTTCTAAGAGCTTCTGAACTTAACAGTGACCAAAAAATCGACTAAGATGCAAAATTTATTTTATTAAGTGGATGCCTGCGTCCCCCTGATAAAGGCAAGATTCAAACTAACGTTTCTGTAACTCCTGACTCATGCTCACTAGAAGATAAGCTAAAACATCTTGATGCACGATAAATTTTTAAACTGAATTAATAAAAGATTAAACTCGAAGATATAAAAGATATTTTTGCCCATTTTTATGCTTCCACATGATAGATTGTTCATTGATTAACAAGATCGAAATCGAGTTTGGGAAACATAAGCTATAGATATCGCATAATACAAAGCATGTGTGTATATTTGTGAGTAGCTGAGAGTGAACATTTTTAAAACACACAGTTATGTTTAGAACATCACATATTTCTATATTTGATGTTCATACTATTCTTCTAATCACTAACTTCAGCGTCACAGACTCTTTTCTGAAGTATCGCTGTCTTCTTTTCTGCCTCTTTTGTGAACCTGTTGAGTTGGTCTTCTACCCGGTAAGCGCGACATGTCTGCTGTGCGACAGAATCTGCAAGTCGACAAACCTCTGCATTTGATTGGTCAATTTGCTGCTTAACCGTGGAATTGGCGGCATGCACGTCTAATCGAGTAAGGGTCAATTCTGTTTCGAGTTTTTCAGCACGAGAAATTGCATTTTGTGTAATAGAATGGAGATGAGTGTTTTCAGCCTGGTGTTGAAACAAATAATAAGCTTCAATTCGAATAAGGAATAATAGTTAATATGCAAACTGAAATTATAATAAATGATTTCATATATATATATATATATATATATATATATATATATATATATATATATATATATATATATTAATTGATCAAAAACTGAGTGGCAATATCTTTAAAAATTAAAAAGTTAAAATTTTAGGGATATTACGTTTTCTTGCGAATTCTAATGATATTTTCAAAACAAGGAGAACTACCTATCTAAGTAGGAGATGTAGAACACCCAAATAATGGCTTCAATAAAAACTTATGAAAAGGCGGCAGAATTGACTAGACGTCTACACTTGACTCTCGCTGCTCATTGATTCCTACACATCTTTATGCATGCAAATAGTTATCTACTTGATTTTTCCATCCCATGCATAAACCTTTTCACCCATCTTTGCATCCAACTATTTTAGAAACAATTTCTTATCTTATTATTAGGAGAAATTAGCAAACGGTATAGTCGATAAAGGGAAACAGGGAATCAGTTTCAAAGTAAGTAAAACAACTTGTTCGAACGCGTCTGAAGCAAAAGCACGCTGATTTGATTCCTGACCGCGGCAATTCTGATCAATTCTTGATGAGTTGCAAAGGAGAACAGACCCAGTCTACTTGATTGATTTCAATGTTTAATGTCTAATGACAACGCATATATAACAACAGTCTGCAATTTTGCTTTAATTGAATAACACCACCCTAGGCGATATTGTGGCAGTTTTTTTATGTCAGATCGGGGCTAGACAATTGGAATTAAAGGTCCACATCGATGCCGTATAGGACACGCCTAGGGGACATAATTAGCAGACGATAAAACGCATATACAACTGAGAAATGTGTGCATTGCTGGATCCATGTTTACAGTGATTCTGGCAAGAACATGATGGGCACCAAATAAATTTCGAAACTGGTCGACTTGATGAATCTCATTTGCTATCTTATGCTATTTTTAGTTTAAACGGCAAACTTATGAAATAGAATCCTCCCATTGTACCTTAATTCATTACTATTTCCACAAAAGTAATACCGTATGTTTCGCAATAAAAATATTGCATGGATTGTTAGAAGTTAAGGTGGAAAGCGATGCCGTAGTGGATCCATCTAAAGGAAAAACCAGAAAAACAGGACACGTTGGAGCCAAACTAAAATTTGCATGTGATGCGCGGCTAAAACGGCGTAGAATATTAAATTATATTAAATGTTATTATACTATTATACTTTATATTAACAGAAACGTGTCAAGAAATTATGAAGCTCAGCGGCTAAAAAAACTGCAGCATAATTTATGCACGCTGAAAAGAAAATTTTCGCCATATATATATATATATATATATATATATATATATATATATATATATATATATATATATATATATATATATATATATATATATCGAATTATTTGTCGAAATTTAGAAACAAATGAAAATAAATTTTTTTTATATTTAGTAAAATATTATTTCATCCTTGTACATGAAAAGGGTACAATAACTTTTATTAAAGCTCATAGAATAGAAAATGCCGTTGGCTTCATCTCAGATTTTTGTTCTTTCAAAACTTGTATCCTCGCTAGTCAGTTTACCGTTGTAATTCGATGATGATCATGGAAGTTTGAAACGCATCGGTACTTATGATTGACGCAAGTCACTTGATTAGATAAAGCGCAAGCGCTTCTCTTCATTATATAACAGGTATAAACTAATGGTTGTCATACTGAAGAACAATATGAATTTAGGTTTCTACTGCATCTGACTAATGCAGATGGAACACGGTTGCAATTACAATTATAGACAGCGTCGGATGCACATTGTCATCGTCATCATCATCATCATCATCATCATCATCATCATCATCATCACGGACAGCAATAAAATAGATGTTAGCGACTGACGCTTCACTGCCAAACATCGCTGAAAAATGATTTGAATGAAGAAAAAAGTAAAAGCCTACAATAATTAACACAAAAAAAGAGGAAACATTACATTAAAAGTTATTTTTCAGAGAGTGATTTATGAGGAGGATCTAATTAATAGGAGTATATTTAACGAGATAGCACACTGAAGTGAGGCAAATTTCACCTCTACATCAAATTATCATGGCGAAATTAGCTTTAACGCCGGCTTCCATGCGTTTTTCGCAGTATCGCGTCATAAACACAACCAAGCCTCGCAGCTAACTCCGCCTAACTAAGAAAAGACAGTTAAGAAGACGATTCTACCATAGATTTGCAATAAATTCAGCACTGAACTAGACTCGATTCCAAATTGCGCAGGGTTTCAAATAAAGAACAAGGATTCGCAAGTGGTCACCATTCTGGCAGATTAGCGGGTCATATACTACCGAATTCGAATGTAGATGACATTGGCTGTTTCGGACATGTTAAAATCGGTCTAACTTTTTTCTTTCGCAAATCTGGCGCTGAATAAGAGAATAATAATTTGGAGAGCAATCGAATTGATGGCAAAGCAAAATGCATATGCGCTATGCTTCTCAAACAACGGTGGTCGAATTTACGCCAGCGTCTAAAATCGTCAACTCTAAGAGGTCAAGTTTCACTAACGTCTAATAAAACTGCGAGTATAGTTGCAGTGTACACACCGCCTTTACGGCGGAGTGAAATACACGCGTATCTTCATAAATGGCGAAAGTTTGAGAAAGTTATTCTAGTTTTTGCAATTCTCATACTCACCTAGTTAGAAATATTGCCTGAGTTATTAATAGAGTTGCCAATCTATGTAAACCTGTCAACTATGTCCAAGTCTCCAATCTGCAATCGTAGATTTGGAATGGGTAGACGGTGATCATTTAAATTTATCTTATATTTTCTGGGTGCGAATTTCATACAAAAGGACGGAACAACGACTGTCTATTTATTTAAAGTGGCCTTAGCAGTATCTTGATTGTTGAATAATATTGCAATATAGTCTGCATAATCAAGATCGACTAACCTACTGCCCGGGAGACCTTCGACGCCTGCATCCTAAACGTATGGAAGAGTATTGTTCATAATACTGTCTATTAAAAACTAAAACAAAAATATGGATTGTGGACAGCCTTGACGAACACCGACGCTGGTGGTAAAGTTTTCTTATTAATTCGCTGTAGACTTTAACACGACCAAAAGTGTTTGTGTACAAAATTGATGGGTACACTGCCTTTCGACAGAATAAGGAATAGAGCATTAGGATCCGATGAGTAAGTTGAATTCTTGAAGTCTAGAAAGACGGTTATTGTGGCACGGCGATATACATGTTGCTGTTGAAGAACTTGTCTTAAGGTAAAATATTACCTATGGAACCTCGTCTTGTCAGGAATCCGACTTGTTCATCTCTTGTATGTGATTCACGCTAAACTCTAGGATAGCGTAAGAAAATCGAAGCCAATAACATGGAAATGATTTGAGTCAAGCTTATACCACGATGGTTAGGACACAAACTACGATTAACCTTTTTGAAGATATGGTTGATGGTCGAATCAATCCGAGCAAGCAGCACAGTTTCCTCATTTCACATAGTAGGAAAAAGTTTATTCAAAACTTTAAAAGTTATGTCGCTACCATCCCTAAAAAATTCGAAAGCAAATCATAAGGGCCTGCAGTTTGCGACGTTTAAGAAATAAGATTGCAAACCTTCTTTTAACTCGGATGGTTGTTTGAGGTAAACGTTTCACACAGTTGATACAGGCATAATTTTGGTGATCGGAACTGACGAAGGGGCATTAGAAAATTGATCTTTAATGGGTTCAGACCACATATTAAGACGACTCATTTAATCGGTTATTAAATGGTTGTTGCTATCATTTGTAGTTCCGATTTATTTTGGTTTACTCGGATCTGTTCTGCAAATTAATTTGGGAAAACTTTGGCTATTACCTGATGCGAACGCTTCTTCCATCTCTTCAGCCTTTCTGGTTCAGACGGATTGAAGTTCTGCATTTATACTGGGCTTAAGTTGTTATCTTAAAATTCTACGGGTATTATTATACGTCGAGCTAGCTGTAATTTGGCGCCTAGTTTCGAGAATCTCCATAGATTTTACAGAAACAATGATTATTTTTACGGGAGACAACAGTGTCACACACAGTAGTACATGCATTGTGCATAGTGTTACTTATCTTCGCCAAAGTAAATTCGAATTTTCGCCATCAAGACTAGTTAGCATTGCATTTAGAATATCTTCCTCTTTTGTCGGACAGACTTATTTGAAGAAAGAGAGTTGTAAACTATCAGCGTAATATAACTAGTCCATCTACATGTTAAATTTTATGTTTTCCTTAAAATTTAAATTTTTTACGATGTAATTTTCCTCCTTGTGATTATTGATGATCTATTTGGAAGTTGAGTTAAATTAGAATTTTCTGTCTCTTTCTTCTCTTAACGAACCAAGTGAGACCTCACGTAAACCTCAATAAATTTATCAGGGTAGCTGGTTGTTTGCAGGATCTTCTACAAATAATCTAATTCGTGCTCGGCTTAATGCTAGAAGCAGACTTCCATTAGAGCGTTAGCTAAGTTAATTAAAATGTCCCACTTTTATTATTTTGGTACGCTGCTATTGTAACGAATGTATTTTCTACTGTAGATGGATTTCCAATATATTAAACACGTCAATCTTCCGAAGTTCTCGCTGAGTAATTAAATGTCCACAAACGGAAGCATGATAAATTTACTTTCATTGACGTAAATTAAATATCTGAGTCGACTTTTGAATCTTCTATATCATCTTTCTCGGATTATATCTTTCGAAATATAAAATATTAAATAAACCACATTTCTTCTATATAGCGTCCAATGCTCAATATAAGTAAAATTTCCAGATTAATCTAAATTACATATGTATTCTTCAAGTAGATGAGGTGCTATACAACTTCCCATGGCAAAATCATTAAACTGGTGGAAATACACATCATTTAAAATAAATTTTGTGTAAAGCTAATAATAGATTTTTCAGGATGTTCAAAAAAATTGGCAATAAGAACATACATTTTATATTGCTGATAATCAACATTGACTTTCAATGTGACTGTCTCTACACAGCGATGTTAATGACAATTGTATATATATATATATATATATATATATATATATTTATATATATATATATACAAGATAGTAGAAATACGAATCCATACACATTAGAAACGGAGAAAAAATGTTGGAATACGACGAGTCCTTAAACTTTGCCCCCTCTAGTAAATTATAGGAAGAACTAAAGTATCTTTTAAATTTGTCGTATTGTTAAAATGAATTTATATCGATGCAACTAATAATGGTCGGTAAGTGAAACAGACTATAGAAATTCTGGAGGAAATGTTAATGCCAAATGCTTTTCCATTACCGACTTGTAAGTCAATATCTACTCCAAAGTTTATGCCTCATACTTTATAAATAATCGCTCACCATAATTTTAGCAGAATTTTCTTGAATTTCTGCATTTTTCAACCGCAAATCTTCATATTTAGCCTCAAGCTTGTTGCATATCGTCTTTTTTTCCTGAAGGTCGTCGTGTAATTTGACCATATTCTGCTCAAATTCACTTGCACACTGATCACGCAAGCGTATCTGGTCTTTTAGAAACGTAATAGTTCTGTTCTGCATCACTTGCTAAGGGACAATTAATAGAAAAATATCATTTATATTTTAAGCTTTCTAAAACAGATAATTTCCAGAAATATTTATTATTAATCGTAAATATTGTGTGTCCATTCGACTGGTTTTATAGGTCTGACGTTCCTAAGTAATGTGCATTGAGGAAAAAATAGTGTACCGAAGAATATCTTTATTATAAAGCAGGTATATAAAACACAGTTAAAAAAGGCCTTTTACTGTCTACCACAATTGATCTCAACCATAAAGTCTATTATTCTTAAATAGTCAATTTTCGGAAAGCAAGGGCGATAAATTTTGGATCAATTAAACAATCGTTGATTTTAAGGGTGGTGGTAAAATTTCTTTAAATCAAATCTGCACGCTTGAAGTAAAATCAGTCCCATTGTATTTAACCAGTCGTCAAACAACATAGCAAAACTACCGTCAGTGACACGCATTGTACGTGTGACTTGATATAAACACCAGTCTCATTATACAAACACATTTGTCTATATAAACTAATGGAGAAAAGACAATTCGTCCAGTATTATACATTTAATTGATTGGTGTAATGATTTATGCAAAATGGGATAAATGATGTTGAACAAAGCCAGGGTGTATGTATTTGATAGAGTAACAGTGGATCCGAATTAGACTTAACTCTGCATTTTTGGAAATATAGCCTATCCCAAAAACCATCGTGTTGGAACACGGTACTGGATCGGTATTTTAAAATCTATTATTTTGGTAGCATTTCCAGGCTTTGAATTTTGAAAACCACTGTGTTGGTATACTTTGCAGGCTCGGTTTATATTACTGTAATGATTTAAACATTCGAGCAAGGACTATTTTGCTTAAAACTTTGTGTAAATTTTACTGGGATTGTGCGTCCCTTTGAAAATGTATTCCGGCATATATCGTATTTTCGTTTGGACCGGCTCCTTTGCTTTTATGCCGTTGTTTATACGTCAAGTTGGCTTCAACAAACCCTTCGGGAAACCGACAGTAAGTTGCTAGTTTCAACCACTTTATGTACCTTCAGCATGTCGCAGACTCTGTCAGTTCAGCTTATTTGAGACAACATATGATTTTATGAATTTTATTAGAAGTTGCATCGTCGGTTCATTGTTGAATTGCTTCACTTGCATTATTAATCGCACGCGTTATTAAATAATCGGCAGTTTACAACCTGTGTTTATTTATTCGGAAGGGTTTGTATCTCAGTTCATCATGAAAAATAAAGCTTATATGATTAATGTTATCATTGATAATCATAAGAACCATACGTGAGTCTTTTGTGTGGCTTTATTAATCATTTTTTTTGTTGGGCCTCAATTATTTGAGTCCTATGTGCTGCCCCTTTTCAAATTTATCTATTAGTGTCTCATTTATAATGCTCATAAGCAACACCTGGAAGGGGAAAATTTCACTTTCTTGAGAAATTCTCAATGTTATATCATTATATAAGCCCTACAGAGCAGCGTCTGTTATTATCTCTGTCACGCAGCACTTCTCGTTTGGCACAAAAACTTTTATAACTTCCTCTGATAAAGTTAAATTCGCATAGTTGTGAATAAACGTATCACGATGATGTGGTAATGCGTTGAAGGCTTACTCATCCATTAAATATTTGAGTGGCATCGTAATTTCTTCGTCGTCATTATTCACAACCAGACCTTTTGAATGTTACAAATTCACGTTTTTATTTGATTATCTGAGTGGCAACGAATCTGTCTCGGTTTTAATTCTATTTCTAGTTTTGTCTGATTAGTAAGTGTGTATGCGTTTGTGTCTATGTGTGTACCTGTTTTTGTACAAAACGTCTTTCGCGCTGTACTACAAAGTGATGTCTAAGATCTGGTCATTCTTCTATTGGTTGTTTTGGAGTTAACCAACTGTTCGCGTTGTTGGCTGTTAAGAGAACGAATGCTATTTTTACGAGTGTAGTCTTTCGTTTTCTATTGTTCCGTATTTTTGTTTTTCCCACTTCGTAACAGCACAGGTGCGGATTGCAGTGTTGAATGCAGATTTTGTTTCAAAATTTCTGTCTCCGTATGTGCAGCTGCTTTTTCCCATTCAGTTTGTTGCCAATCCGATCGAATGTTTGTTAAGTCTGATCGGGAGGGGGGTGGTGTTTGGTCTTGCCTGGATGGTAGTAAATTGTCGTTGGATTTTGTGAATCGTAGCCAGTCCATAATAATATCATGAAACTTTTGAATATTAAGGTCAAGTGTTTGTTGTTTTATGAAAAGGGCTTCATAAATATAAGATAATTTTTCTGATCTTGCTTTATGTAGAATTGAGAAATTGGTCACATTGACTGGGTGCCCCGTTTCCAAAATATGATTGGAAATATCTGATTTTCCTGACGGTGCCGTCTTTGTTAATCAATTTCTGTGGTAAATGTTGCTGGATTCTGTTTATCAAATGCTTCTTCGTACGTCCGATATATGTGCTACCGCACATACATGAGAATTTGTAGACTATGAATGATTTGGAGAGAATTGGCAATTGATCTTTGGCATCCAACCTCATGATTCTCTGTGTACTAAATTTCATACTAACTTTAACACTGGGAAAGTTGTCCTTAGTTATTCTATTCAGCCACCGTGCAATTATTGAGGCTGGTACGTCGCCTCTAAATGGTAAGTTTAGGAAAACCTGCTTGACGGTATCCTCTCTAGTGCAAATCTGTCGTGGTCTGATATTGATATCAATGAATCGCTCTGGGTAATTGTTCATTAGAAAAATTTTCCTCAGGTAGCCCAGTTCCCCCTCGATCTTGTGTTCAGAGCAGATCTACCTGATTCAGTTTGTTAGGTTGTTAACTAAGCTTATTTTGTGGGTTTTGACACACTGCGATTGTAATGAAAGTGTATTTTCCATGTATGGCCAGTGTCAAATCCCCATTTTTTTCTCGAGTGAGTTTGATCTCAAGGAAGGGATAATATTGTCTTTCTCAACCTCGAAAGTTAATTTGATATCTGAATCGGCCTCATTGGCTTGCTTGAGGATTTTGAATGGGTCTGCTGCTTCTGGGATGAACAATAATATATCATCTACATACCTTTGGCAGTATATATATATATATATATATATATATATATATATATATATAATTTAACTAGAAATTTTCAAACATCACGTTAAATCAAATTCATCGATATAACTTCATAGTTTGTATGGTATATGCGTATAATAATTAGTCAGGTATGGACAAATACTTAAATACTGTTTGTTGCGAAGAACTAATATATATGCAAGTATGTATTAGGTTTTGCGAACCTAGTAATAAATTATTTCAGTTGTGACCAGAAGGACTAAACAGATGTGCATGAGATTATACTTTCCGTTCATGCTGCCTTTGGTTTATCCTTCCTGGTAACAACTGAACCAATTAGTTACTAGTATCGCAAACTCTAATACATACGAATATCTAGCTTGAATTACCTTTTTCATATTGGAAGTTGAATTCAAATAATTTTCTATTAGAAATACGCACTTTGGACCATACCCATGGTGAGCTTATTTTTTTATGAAAATTAAAATTTCAAATTAATTTATACACTTAAAAGATTTAAACAGAATTTTAAATTTTCTAATATATGAAATTATCTTTCATTTTAGTATGACATCGATAAATAGACAGTTTCTATTTATATTAATTTGATGTAAAATAAGCTGAATAATTTATTGAAGAAGATTACTGACATGAAAAAGGTTGTATAAACAGTACATTTCTATAAAGATTATTTAAATATAACTTAATGGTTTAACTTAGATTATTCCACAATTTAAACACAGTAAGCATGCTTAAATAACAGAAAATTGGAAGTCCACCTCTTCAGCCTGGTCTATTGAATTTTTTTCCATGGACAAAACTTTACATTTCAGCTGGTTCATTTCTTTCTCAAAACGATCAGCGTTTTCGATTGATACCTTTGATTGATATGCAGATTCAAGTAAGCGTTGTTTATTCACGTCCGACTCAGCTTCCTTTGCTTCTAGCCTCTGGACTAGGTCAGCAATTCTAGCGCGAAAAATACTGTTTTCGGACTAAAATTAAAAAAATTAAACGATCTTTGATTGCATGTGTGGTGCTAACAATTATTCACATAAAAGTTGCTAGCTTGATACAATTATATATATATATATATATATATATATATCTACATACATTTTATAGTATCAACTAAGCGTCGTATTGTGTAGAAAAGGCAATTTATCCAGTAGACCTGTTTCGTTCTTATTTTGAAATTTTCATGTACAGTCCAGAAATTGCCGCAGACAGGGCTCGAAACTGGGAACGTCTGCTTCGGTATCTGAGACTCTAATTAGTAAGCCATTTTGCGGCACGCTAAATACTAATTGCAGTTATTTACATTTTGAGGGTGAAGGGTTTGTTTTGGCAGTTTTCTTTAGGTGGAGTCCATACAGCATCAGTTTATACCTAAAGTTCCAGCTAGCCACTTCCAATCTGTTGTTATGGAACAGGCACCACTTTTATATAATAAAGCAATCATTGTATGCGCGGGTGGCGATAACAGTTATTGAAATAAAGGTCGCGAGTTTAAAGTAAACATAAATCCCATTAAGTATAACATTTTCAGTAGAAACTAATCGTGGTATGGTGCAGAAAAGACAACTCATCCAGTAGACCGGTTTCGTCCTTATTGAGAACTCTTCCCCACTCGAATCCCATTTAGGGCAAATTTTGGACAGTAGTTTACGAGTTCATAATATGGACGAATTCGGTTGCTAACCCTGATAAATGTATATAGTTTAAATGACTATATATATATATATATATATATATATATATATATATATATACTTCTCTATATATATAATTCTGGAACAAGTGAGATTGGAATGGTAGACAGACAGTTCAATTTTATACGAACTTTAATTTGTAGATATTTAAATAACCTATCCATTGACAGCGAAAACATGAAATAGCAGAGTAGTTTGTAAAAATCAGCATTGTAGTTCAATAAATTACAATTAGTGAAGTCATTTCACCTTCGAACTAGCAAATTTACGCATATCATCTCTAGTCAATTCCTAGTTTATATATATATATATATATATATATATATATATATATATATTAATGTGTGTGTTTATGTGTATGTGTGTGCATATGTGTGATCTTGTGTATGTTAGGTGTTGTGGTAGAATTTAATTAGTTGTATCACATAGATATTTCACAAAATAGGAATTTATATTTATCCAGTTAATCATAATTTCATACTTTGACTGCAACGTATAGAAATCGAATCAATGACCGTTAAGTTTAAAGCTCTACATCCACTTGCCAACACTAAAAGACCCGCTCTCTTTGCACGATCTTAAGTATTGCACCAAATTTTAACCTGAAACGATTCATGTAGGCATCAACGCTCATTTTAAGTTTAAAAATCGCAACTATTGGTCTATAGGCACTCCGTGGTTTGCATTTTACTAGGTCAGCTTTGTAAAATTATAAATAATGCCGAGATGGCAGGAAATATAATTGGAAGTATACTGTTCTTCGCACCAGCATAGTGAAAGTTAAAAAAGAGCACCGATGGCAAGCAGGCAGCATGTCCCATTACACATGGTATGTGGGCAGATATTCTACTAACTGATGAAGGCGAGCTTCATCTGAACTTTATGAAAGGTTAGAAGGATTTTTACTGCATTAGACAATAAATGTCCTATTTGGTGAGTTTAAATATGTAAATCACCCGCTTGAAAAAAACGAATTTTCTTTATATGAGCAGTTAACGTTTATAATCGTACCTACCAAACGGCGAGCTTGAAGTCAAAGAGACAAGTAAGACAAATTTTCGCAAAATTCAAACATAACATTTAAAATCAAATTTTAGCCAATCAACGTTAGAGCTTCCCAGCATTATCTAATATTTTATGCTTTTCCGGTGAACCTAAATTTTGCGCCATGGCTTAGCATAAACTTTCAAGGCCTGTAACTCTAGTCCTCGGATAAGCCACATATTTATTTACTTGTTTAGAGTTATGTTGTCCAAAGTACAGCACTGCTCTAATCAATTATATCTTTGTGCATGTTTATGTCTCAAGAATTTATTACTGTCGTAGGTGTAATTTGAAATTGTTACATTTGTCATTACTCACTTGTCACTCATAATTCAAGATGTGATGGACAAAGTTTCAAAACGTATTGTTTGGAAATTATTTCACACGTTTTCGTTTGCGTAATACCGGTTCATGCTGATGAGTCGCCAGTAAGCACGAAACGAATGTGTTCGAGATTATACCTTCCGTTCATGCTGCTTTTAGTTTATCCTTCTGGTCAAAATTGAACTAATTTGTTACAAGGTGCGCAACATCTAATACATTATTGCATACATATTAGTTCACCGATACAGGAATAGTGTCTAACGTTCACATTCGGTTAAAAATTTTTTTAACATTAAGCATCATATGTATTCGTGTACATTGTCATTTAGCAGCCGTCCATTCAATTTTTGAATAGTCATCTGAATATCATTTAAATAAAGTGAAATATTATATTTATAATTTATTTAAATTCTACTGCTCGTATACTAAACTGTTCTTCACTTCTTCATATATATATAATTTGTTCTCTTTTGCCATCTAAACAATGAATTATTATATTATGTAGATTCTAATGAAATATGGAAACCCTGCGAAGAACTGAATGGGTTTTCAAACGACGGCCGATATGGACCCCGTATCCGCAACCTTCAGACTACGATTCCCATGCTCTACCGATTGAGAAACAGTATCGGTGCCCGAATTAAGAGTAAACACAAGAATTGTGTAGGCCAGTTGAAAAAAATAATGGTAATTTTTCTCACTGAATGAATTAAATTGTTTGAATAAAGCGGTATATACTTTGCGGCATTCTTCTGCGTTGGCAAATTCACCCCATGCACGAGGCGCGAAACCCCTGATTGTTGACTAACCAAAATGCCAGATTGTATTCCGACAGTACAATCACTCACATCGCATTCGAAAAAATGTTTTGATCAACCAGAGTCCAATGGAGACACTGATATTGAATAAAATACAATTTCTGTAGATGCTTGTGTATACTAACAATATCAAGCATTGAGAGTTGAAAGCTTGTAAAATAGAGCTGTGAATACACGCCCATAATAAAGCAAAAAAATTTTGAAATTACGCACGATAGCTCACCAGCGTTTGCCGTCAATCTACCCATTAAATGCAAAATCCGAAAGGAATTGGCGACATATACAGAAATGTGGAATAACAGAATGAAGCCTCATGTATGACGTTAAGCATTGAACTGTATGCGACGTAATGCATTTTAATAATTGAACGTTTCCCCATTACTTTTTCTCTCTCCCCAATTGATCATATTATTTGCGAAGAAATTCAAACAACCATAACTTTAGTTGGTACTTGAAAAGAATATACAAAAGAAATATTCGTTGTAATTGGAAACGTTTTTCATAAATTATCAATTTTTCATAGTATCGATTTGATAAAAATCTCTTGTTTTCAATAGATAAAAGAATAATAGTATTTTCTTTTTTTTTTAAATTTGCAGAAAAGAGCATTTGAAGGGCGTAATAGCGGTAGGCTTTCAATGAAACTCACAATAAGACTATCAAACTTGCTTTTGTACTGAAACACGTTGTCCTCAGCATTTAGGTATTTCTTTTTTTCTATTTTCATTTCCGATTGCAGCTTTTTTAAACGGTCTTGCTGTTTAATCAGTTTGTTTCGCATTCTCTTTAACGTCTCTTTGTAATGATTAACTTCATCCTAAATTTTTAACAAAATAAAAATAACAATTTCTAGTTATTATTGAACGATCACCAGGTTTTGGGCATATCTTACACAGAAGTCATCTTCATAGAAATTTACTTGGTTTTCTGCAATAATTATGTATTTAGTCTTGCAAAGTCAATGAACACACCAAATAAAGCCTGTCAAATTTGAGAAATGGCGAACTAAAATATTACAACAAAGGTTCTCTCATCTTTTTAATTTAATAATAAAAACTTAGGCGAATAAAAGGTCACATTGAAGGAACCCAACTTAATTGACATTATTTTAGAAGGAAGTTTTAGTCTGGATACGGCCAATAATACTTGAAGATATTTTTGAATTTTTATTACTTTTATGGATAAATTTCGTCTATTAATATTTAATACAGTTAGAACTGTTTAGTTATGCTATTTTGTTAACACTTTGAAATGAACTGTATACAATTCTATGTTATTTCAATTTTAATAATTCAGGAATTTGGTAGACCACAAATATAGCGTGGAAGGATCATTGCGTAATATACTAGTTAATTGTGTATATATTAGTGTAATTTTATAAAATTAATTCATGGATCATTTAAATCTCACAGATAGACAGAAGGGTGTAAAAGATATGTGCGTTAAAACCTTTTTACCGATGTTTCTTTTGTTGAACTTTTGAGTGGCATTCCAAACAGTATTTTGTGAGCTTTATTTGTAAATTTAACGTTTTTTGAGCATCATTGTCTACAAGAGTTATACAACGCGGCTAAATAAGCCAACAATATTTTGTTTTATTGTTTCTGAATCGCCTTAATAAATGCGTTACTAGTTTGTCTTGACTTCGTTTTGGTAAAATGTGGGCAGTCGTTTAGCCACACTGGGCTAATTTTACCAACGATAGAAGGAAATAGGTCAACAGTATAGAAGTCAGGCTATGAGGACAACTCGGCTAAAAATAATGAATCCACGTTTTGTGTCTCAACAGGAATTCAACCATAGAAGTAATAACCAATAAAAATATTTCAAACACAAAGCAAGGTTCCATAATAAAAAAGTGCTTAGATTTGAAATAAGCATAATCTACCTACCAATTTTGGCGGACTACATTTTAGCTATAATAACAGTAAAATTTTCTTCTTAAATATTATTAAATCTTGTACAGCCTTAACGCATCTGCGCTATTTTAATCGATATTAGGTGCATTTACATGGCATGACTGCTTCAGAATCATAGTTTATACTGATAAATGCCTGTGCACAATAGGACAGGTGTTCATATCAAGATCGAAACCTTGACTACAGTAAAATGATAAATGCACTGAAAATAATGACTGATTAAATTCATTATTTATTCTCAATGTACACGTGTAATAAATTTATTTTTTTAAAACGTTTCACTAGATTATATGTAAAATAAAAAATTGACACACCTATTTTTTCACTCTGTGTCATTGTAATTGTTAAAATTTATGTACGCAAGTAAAAAACTAGATTTGACTTCCCGTATTCAAAAAGCAGACCTAGACAGATCTTTCCACTAGACTCTGTCGGCCACTAAACTTTCTCAGATTTTATCTCTTTGAACTCTCTCTTTTTCTCTCTCCCTGTTGGTTAGTAAGATTATGGCGCGGTTTGATCTATGGACTAATATAACAGACAATAATATTTGTCTGTGAAATTTTTAATCAAACTCATTTGATTTTACGGCCAGCCACCGTAACTGCCTCAGAAGTCTAGGAGGCAGGAACTTTTAGCATTCTTCAATGGCAACGACCTGGCCAATGCAAATGGCGATCCTTAGTTAGAAGCGACTGTGATCTAACAACGATAACCGGCGGAATCGAGCAGATGAGTTTGTTAATTTCACACCTAATAATTGCTCATTAACTGACAATGGATAAAACAAAACCGAGCGAATGTTAATGAGAACAAAATTATTTCAGTGAGGGTAACGACATTCAGTTATTCATTATTTCTTAGCGGAATTTATACTAAATTGCAAAATGTCGCTAGTGTGAATTATTTTTTCCATCATTAGTGCTAAAGCGTTTTTAATTGCAAGTTATCTTAGGGCAAACGTTGTACGATTCAGTGGTTAAAAATGTTTCATCCATAATATGGACTTTACTAAAACTTAATATCTTAAATTAAGTAATGAAATAATTTTCATCAGGTGGTGGATTTTCGACCGGCAATCGGATCTCCTATAAAATACCACATGAGCCCGACGACGGCACCATGACTCGGCGTGTGTTCCCCGCCACAAAAGGGTTCAACAGCCACAGGATTACATGGACTCCTGGACAGTACCCCGTACTTCCGAATGGCGAATGAGCTCTCAACAGCCACCGGCAACCATGCAACTTACTGCTGCCTTGCAGACTGCGCTTGGATGTGCAAAGGCTAAAGGTGCGTCCTCGATCAAAAAGCCGAGTGGTGAGGGGACACCACTTGTACAAAATTCCCAAGAAACTCCATGGAAATTGGAGCCGGCTTATCCTCCAAAAGGAGTCAGTCGCAGTAAAGTACAAAAAAAGTAAGAAAGCCACAGAAAGTAATGTTATGCCGCCCAACACGGCCTGGTCAATCAAGTGTAAGCAATAGACTGACAATATTATGATTCACTTGTGTGCTAATTGTGGTACTACAGTCTATGCTGACAGTATCTGTCATTATCGGTCGTCCTAGCAAAACACAGACTCAGGAAAGGGAAGACAAGCAGCTGACGTTGTTATCGCCCAAGTACATGAGCATAATTCATTCCTGCTGACTGTGGGCATCCCGATTCCATCCAGCAGAATGGCTATAAATCCCGTGTGTTATGGTGCCCGGCTCTGCTTGAGCACACTGTACGCACAAAAGGTCCTCGTTTTCGTTAGACATATAGATTAAACGAGCATTGGTTGCGCGAGCGGTGATAACAATTATTATAATCAAGGTTGCGGTCTTGATATAAGCACCTGACCCATTAATTACTTGCATATGTCAGTATAAACTAAGAATTGTATAGTGTAGAAAAGGCAATTCATCCAGTAGACCGGTTTCGTCCTTATTGGGAACTCATCATGTACTGGCCAGAATTTGCCACGGACAGGGCTCGAACCTGGGCACGTCTGATTCGGAATCTGGTGCTCTAACCACTGAGCTTGCCGCACACTACACCACACACAATTTTCAGTTATATACTAACTAATGTAGCCTGGTTAGTCAATTTTACCTTTAGGTGGATCTCATATGGCATCCATTTAGACCCAAAGTTCCAACTAACCATGCCAAATCTGTCATTACTGAACAGACACCACATTACATGGGGAAATGGTATTGAAATGAACATTTTATATAATTAAACGAACATTGGTTGCGCGGGTGGTGATAACAATTATTATAATCAAGGTTGCGGTCTTGATATAAACACGTGACCCATTAATTACTTACATATGTCAGTATAAACTAAGAATTGTATAGTGTAGAAAAGGCAATTCATCCATTAGACCGGTTTCGTCCTTATTGGGAACTCATCAAGTACTGGCCAGAATTTGCCGCGGACAGGATACGAACCTGGGCACGTCTGCTTCGGAATCTGCTGCTCTAACCACTGAGCTATCCTGCTGCACACTACACTACACACAATTTTCAGTTATATACTAACTAATGTAACTTGGTTAGTCAATTTTTCATTTAGGTGGAGCTCATATGGCATCCATTTAGACCCAAAGTTCCAACTAACCATCCCAAGTCTGTCATTACTGAACAGACACCACACTACATGGGGAAATGGTATTGAAATGAACATTTATATAATTAAACGAACACTGGTTCAAACATATGGATGTTTGAAACCAATGAGCAACAATAAATTATCCTTTGCATCTACGTGTTTGTAACATTAAAGTACAAACCGAACACCCTCACACAGTTAAACGTGCTACTAATGTGATTCGTTCAAGTTTCTCCTCCATTTCACGCTCCAATTGTGCTTGAATGCTGTTAACCTGTGTCTTCAGTTCGGTTAGTTGCAAATCTTTCAAATTAACCGACTGTTGCAAATCTGCCAGCACTGTATCAAGAGACGCCATCTCTTGAATTTTGTAATTCAATAGCGAAATCTGCAATAACAACGTTAAAAGAGCGTTTTAATTTATATGTGGAGCTACAGACAAAAGTACCTTTACAATTATTCCCTTCAAATAATGCTTGAGTTGTAACTAATGAAAATAATAATAACAAAAACATTTTTTAAATCAAAATTTTCCCCAAAATACAAACTCGTAATAAGATAAATATGTTAACACGCGGCAAATTTTATATTGAACTCCTTAGGACAAGAAGAGTCAAATTAAAATCCTGCTTCCGTATAAAAAAATTGCCAAATAAATTGCGATAGGAAATACATAAATGAAAGGCTATAAATTTTACAAAATCATGAGTAATTTTCAATAATTTATTTAGCTAAACAACTAAACGCTATTCTTTAAGCAAAGTTTGCGAGCTTGAAGTAAACACCAATCTTATTGTATTTAACCAGTCGTTGAACAACAAAACAAAACTACCGCCAGCCGCAACGCACTGACGCGTTTCGACCTTCCATGATCATCATCAGAGTACGACGGCAAACTGACTATCGAGGATCAAACCGCATTTCATATATATGAAAAGTAATTTTATTATCTAATATATATGTATATGTGGCGAAAGCTGCAAATAGTTAATGTTCGTGACTGCATAGAAATTGTGCAGCCGACATTTCCAGTCAAGTTCAATGTATGCAAGACTGCTAGAGGTGAGAGCCGCATATCCAATTTTGCTTTCCATATATATATGCAAAGCAGTATGATCCTCGCTAGTCAGCTTGCCGTCGTACTCTGATGATGATCGAGGAAGGTCGAAACGCGTCAGTGCATGCGACTGGCGGTAGTTTTTTTAAAGTTTTTTGACGACCAGTTAAATACAATGGGATTGGTGTTTACTTCAAGCTCGGAAATTTGATTTAAAGGATTGTTACCACCACCCGCGCAATCAATTATTGTTTAACTAAACGTCATGCCAATAAAGCTGCTGATTTCTAGTGAAATTCTGCTTCAAAACGTAATAGATTCTATTTTACATACGGCTATGTTAAAATCATTGCGGCTTCGCTATTTGGGATAGCATTTGCTGCATACTAAATGTATTACTTCGGCATGACATATTTTGTTATTGTAACATATGTCATGTACTCAGCTGATAAAAAGAAACTGTCGAATATTGTTATCGTTTTAAAACCCCTAACATAAACCATCTTAAAATCAAGTTGGCGAGCTAGAAGTAAACACAAATCCCGTTATACTTACCCGTCGTCGAACAACATAGAAGAACCACCCCTAGTCGCATGCACTAGCGGTAGTTTTGCTGTTGTTCGACGGCAGATTAAATTCAATTGGATTGATTTTTACTTTAAGCTCGCAAACTTGATTTTAAAAATTGTTACCACCACCTGCGCAATCATTAATTGTTTAATTGTATAAAACCTCTTAGTTCGAATGACGATCTGTTTACGAAATCATGGTTTCAACCTTAAGGGGAAACTCGTCAGTAGTGGTTAATGCTGCCAGTAAGTGCGTTACAAATCCAGAAAATTTATACGTCAATCAACTTTAGGAACACGCTAGCTGAATGACAGCTGCGTATAATTTTCATCAATTTGTGCCTGCTCATTTTTATGGGTACAAAAGACACTATATAGTGTCATTTACAGCGTTAATTACACAAGAGTTATCCATGATTACTGGCAAATTCAATTTGACACTGTTCCATCAAGTTGGCCGTTTACGAATTTTTTCTATCATCAGTAAAAACTATTGGTGCAATTCGAATTTTTAAAGTCACCTTCAGATTACGACGGTAAACTGATTAACTATGTTCAAACCGCAGTATATATATATATATATATATATATATATATATATATATAGTAACAAGTATCACCGGTTTTATTAATATGAGAACAATGAAAGCGATGACACACAACATGCAGTTACGCAAAAGGAGTGGTCTAAATTGCGCAAAACAAAGCAGACATATTGCTATAATCAAGGTTGCGATCTTGATATAGAACCTGACCCATTAATTTCTTACATATTTCAGTATAAACTAAGAATTTTATAGTGTAGAAAAGGCAATACATCGGGTAGACCCGTTTCGTCCTTATAGGTAACTCATCACAGACATAGTCTAGAGAGGATTAGTCACGACGAATGTACAGTTGGGATTGGATGAACGAAAATATTAACGAATCCAGAATAATGGCTCTAGATACTGGTAGAAATACGATTATATATATATATATATATATATATATATATATATATATATATATATATATATATATATAGGCAGGAATGGGAAAACAGCAATTTTGCTCTCATCCATAATAGCCTTGCGAGTATTGTATTTAACTGGAATGTTTGCTGTACAATTTTGATGAAGTCACGAATGAAAATATTTTATCCGTTGCCATTTATGTATACGTACATACATACAAACAAACAGTTAGATACCGTTTTTGTTTGAGATATAATATATATGAAATTATGAATTAGGTGTTGCGCACCTAGTAACAAATTAGTTCAATTATGACCAGAAGGATCAATTAAAGACTGCATGAACGGAAAGTATAATCTCGTGTACATTCGTTTCCTATTTACTGGCGACTCATCACTAGGAGAAGGTATAACGCTCATTACATATTATATATTTGGATGGAAAATAGGACGTTTCACTACTGCAGGTTTATTCACTTGTATAGGACATTTTACCGTACTATGTTCCCACATTTCTCAACCAAATATTATTTTATGCTGTAAGTGTAGTTAAATCTAAATAATTTTTGACGTGTTTTGCAGCATCAAAGTCTAACTAGAAGATATAATTGAAGTAATTATGACTGTAAATGCCATCTAATAGGGAAATTAGGCTCCTTTAGTCTTGTAAATAAATTGATGAAAACCTGTTTCTGATAACGGTATCCTGTTTCTCCAGAAAAGTGAATGCATCCTGAACGAAGCGGTATTTAGAAATTAACGAAAATTTAGATAGGTTATCATACATCATTTCCTGAGTAAAAAAATTAGAATAAGCATGCAGTATACAAAGTCAAATATTTTACAAAAATCAACTATCAATTATTAAACAAACGCAGTAAAATTCATTCACACTGGATCTATTGTAGAAGCAGATATAAAAAACTTCTCAGATATATCGTACATATAGTAATACAAAATTAATTCACCTGATTAAGCCACCTGAACTAATACATTCATTGTTTACAGAGTCTTATTTCTAACTAAAATCCATGTACAAGACCGTGAACTTATTATTTTTGGGTAACTAGAAATGATGAATTAGCAGATTAGATAATACAATTAAACAAAAATTGATTGCCTGGGTAAGTGCTAACAATTGGTTAAATCAAGTTTGCGAGCTTTAGGTAAACACCAATCACATTGTATTTAACCAGTCGTCGGACAACATAACCAAAACCACCGACAATCGCGTCACACTGACGCGTTTCGACCTTCCATGATCATCGAATAATTAACGAATCGTTACCACTACCTGCGCAATCAATTACTGTTTAATTGTATTGTCTATATATATATATATATATATATATATATATATATATATATATGTGTGTGTGTGTGTGTGTGTGTGTGTGTGGCGAAAGCTTCAAACAGCTAAAGTTCGTGACTGCATAGAAATTGTGCAGCGGACATTTCCAGTCGAGTACAATGTATGTGAGACTACTAGAGGTGAGAGCCGCATATCTAATTTTGATTTCCATATATATATGCAATGCGGTCGTACTCTGATGATGATCATGGAAAGTCGAAACGCGTCAGTGCGTTGCGACTGGCGGTAGTTTTATTATGTTGTTCGAGGACTGGTTAAATACAATGGGATTGGTGTTTACTTCAAGCTCGCAAACTTGATTTAACTAATAGCAGATTAGATGCTTATGCAAATATGCGTTTTCTAAATGTGAGGCATATGAACGACGAATTCATATGTCTAAAAACTAATTAATTCAATATAAAATTTAAAAAGACGATTGCTTTTTTTAATTAAATGACAAAAATAATACCCTTGTGCTTTAGCTATGCGTAATGTTAATTTTTGCCCCGACGATCGAGAGAAATGTGCAGCGAAAGACCAATAATTCATTGCCACCTTAAACGAAGTCCTTTGTCGCAGGCTCTGGGGTTTGAAACAGAGTTATGTCTTACAGGAATGGTTTTAGCATTTAATGCGTACATCTGGTGCATCAATTTACCGTGTTTGTTTGGTTTCTTAAACTAAAAATGAGAAATTGACTTGGCTCTGTTCTGGACCACAGACACCTCCGAGTGTAAAAGACGTCAATAGTACAGACCGAATCTGGCATGGACAAAATTATTGGGAATTAACTGTTCATTTCAACATAAAATTCACTATATATACAAATGGCTATGTTAATAAATGCACCCGTTGGAATGTTTACACAATAGTATATATGTAAATAACACATTAGGTATAGGACTTTTATCTACCTCGTTATTTTGATTATTGATAATTTTTCGTTGTTCGTTGACCAGCGATTCGGATTGTTCAGCTCTACGCAGACTATGATAGTCAAAAGATGCTGGATTGTGTTGCCAGTTGTTTTGTTCACACATTGCAATATTTTGATCTGATAACCAGGTGACACCACTTCTGTAGAGACTATTCTCGTCCTTAGTACTCTGCTGCTTTTGACGCCTATGCATCCACTGAAAAAGGGTCAATTCTGCCTGTAGACGGGCGGCCTCCGATCTGCCCAATTGGTCGTGCATAATTTGCATACTAGAGACCTTGCATAGACAAGACAAAATCAGAACAATTTAAACCAACTAAGTTTATAAAGCACGAAATAAAAGGCAGTCCGTGAAAAATGTCCATGCATTGTCGTGAAAACAGACGAAAACCTCTGAAATAATACGTCCTCCTACAATAAAATATTATTTAACAATATATGCTCAAATATGGCAAAAATTTATTGTTTCTCAGTAAGGCCTGGCAAAACTTGCTCACACAGGACTGCGGAGATGGTCCGTAGCTGGAATGAACAAGAGGTGTTAATCAATTGATGTATTTAAATCTTGTGCATAAGCAATTGTCTAAGAGTGTGTAATTTGTCTTCGTCTCACGTTGCTTCACTAATCTAATAGTGTATTTTGCATTTAGTGCTGATTCCTGCTGCAGAATTTCTAAAATGGTCAAAATGCAAGTATTAAAAAGAATACTTCATTGGTTCACGATGACTGCTAGATTATGCCATTCCAATATTGATTAATTGGTTATCAGTTACGCCATGCTTAACAGCTGAATTCATATAATTTCATCTGTGAAGACACTATTCCTGGTATTCGAGAAGGGAACACACGTCAGTTTCACACGAAATGTAGCAGTTGACTAGACGATGCTTACGAAAATCTAAACATCGTACACCAGCCCAGATACATCATTTGTATACTTCTAGGGAAAAAAACAGGCTAAAATTTAATTATTCACCGCGAAAGGTGAATTGGCGAGCTGATACTTCTTTACAGCAAAGATTATTTGGTAAATATTGATTAGGTTTTATTAGTTTAAAATGAATAGTAACAATAACAAGGCATATTTAAGAGAACACTGTATTTTTGGCAAGGAAGTGGATTAAAAGTACAGTGGTACCTCGAGATACGTGTTTTATTCGTTCCAGAACCGAGCTCGTAAGTCAATCGGCTAGTATCTCAAAAGAATTTCTCCTATTTAAAATAACTGAATTCGATTTAATCCGTTCAGGACCTATGTGAAATCCCCAACCCATTGTAAATTATGAATATAGATATATTTTTTAAATAACAAACAAACATGTTGGACACCTGTAGCCTTCCCTGGCAACAAGCGCAGCGAACTTTTAGATGTGCATATCGGCTGCTTTCACGTCCGCACTCGCAGCTTCGCTATGCTTCAACCAGCCATGGCTTGTCTTAAACGCTTTTTCTGATGCCTCTTTAGAAGTTGATGCTTCTTTCTTCACTAAGCCGGCATAAATACTCCGTGCCTTCTCGCATATTACCGTCTCCGTCAATGATCTCCTGACAACTCCTTCTCTTTCACCCACACGAGCAGAAGCTTCTCCACTTCCTCGTGGATATTTGTCCTTAATTGAGGAAGAATTGTGGCTCCTTTTGCTGGTGTAGCACTCTTGATGGCATCTTTCTGCTTCAATATCGTACAAATTGTCGATGTACTACTGTCATAGATCTTTGCGAGTTCAATCACTCGTACGCCACGCTCATGCTTTTCTATTATTTCTTGCTTTAATTCAATCGACATCATCCTCTTCGTCCTGTCACCATTGTTCTTAGCACTCACTTTCTTCGGTCCCATGATAACACACAACAAAGTTCAGTAATCACGCAAAAATCAAGCAAAAAAGGGTACAGCGCACAAGATACACTTCGATTCAAGCGGGTAACACGTGCGAGTGAGCGAGAGATTCTCCGTCGGGTGATGCTCGACCCTGCGCGCCATCTAGCTGGACGCTCCGGAAACACGGCTCGTATCTCGAACGAAAATATGGCCCGAGCTCCGGCTCGTATCTGAAAAAACTCGTATGTTAGGCTGCACGTGTCTCGAGGTACCACTGTATTAGAAAACCTTCCAACACAGAATACGGAATAAGATGTATATTTAATTTTCTGTACTACTAAATCCATATATCAATTTTTGCTATCTCCATCAGAAGGTACTTCTAACATATTTTCTGTTCAAGTGTAGTTAATTAATTCAACATAGCAGATTAAAAAAAACATTCTCTAGACAATTTACGATAATTGTGCATGCAGTTATGCATAACTAAAAATACGTGCAGTTGTGCCAATGCACATGCGTTAAATTCGTCAGAATGAGATTAAATTAGGCACGAAGAAATTTTGTTAATTTAATACTGAACGCATTATTTCTAAAAGATCATCTTTCACGGAACAATTTATTGACATTTCTTGCCTTACAAGCACATAATATACGCTATAGTTTCGAGAATCCCTGTTGTAAAGAATACATCTAAGTACTTTTGAACGTGCTCGGAGGGCTAGCTTCATATCCTGAATCGCCACGATTTGAATTCGCGGGTTGTCGCTTTGCACTACCAGTTTCGCACTTAGACCCGATTGATCCCCATTTCCAAGTACGCAAATGTTTTGTTTTCTCGATCAGGCTGTGTGCGTATTTGTCCCTTTCTTCCGAAGGCTTCAACATCGTTCATACTAACCACTGGAAATGAGGTGCGATCTAATCATCGTTTTTTTGAAATTATGATTTATTTTCTATGCAGAAATGACGTGAAATTGCGTTTCACAGACAGATACTAGTCTCACTCTCTCTCTCTCTGTCTCTCTTTTGTTATCTCAATGAATGACTAGCAAAACACACAATGTAGGCAAATTACACAAACAATTTAAAAATATACGTTAATAGCATACATGCATGTTAGCAAAAGCCTACTAAATGTTCACTTTTCGAAAAATATGTAGAATATCTTCAATTATTGCTTTAATTACGTAATTTAATGGCCGAATTTAGTTACACAATGATTATTTATACACTAGATAATCAACTTAATAGGAGTATTATCAAAACTAGCATTCAACAGCCATGTCATTTATTTTAATTAAATTGAAAAGATATATCTCAAACAAACAAATATTACTTTCCATGATCATCATCAGAATACGACGGCAAACTGACTATCGAGGATCAAACCGCATTGAATATATATGGAAATCAAATTTAGATATGTGGCTCTCACCTCTAGCAGTCTCGCATACATTGAACTTGACTGGAAATGTCGGCTGCACAATTTCTATGCAGTCACGAACATTAACTGTTTGCAGCTTTCGCCATATATATATATATATAGGCAATACAATTTAAACAATAATTGATTGCGCGGGTGGTGGTAGCAATTCTTTAAATCAAGTTTGCGAGCTTGAAGTAAACACCAATCCCATTGTATTTAACCAGTCGTCGAACAACATAACAAAACTACTGCCAGCCGCAACGCACTGACGCGTTTCGACCTTCCATGATCATCATCAGAGTACGACGGCAAACTGACTATCGAGGATCAAACCGTATTGAATATATATGGAAATCAAATTTAGATATGCGGCTCTCACCTCTAGCAGTCTTGCATACATTGAAATTGACTGGAAATGTCGGATGCACAATTTCTATGCAGTCACGAACATTAACTGTTTGCAGCTTTCGCCACATATACATATATAGGAAATACAATCTAAACAATAATTGATTGCGCGGGTGGTGGTAACAATTCTTTAAATCAAGTTTGCGTGCTTGAAGTAAACACCAATCCCATTGTATTTAACCAGTCATCGAATAACATAACAAAACTACCGCCAGCTGCAACGCACTGACGCGTTTCGACCTTCCATGATCATCATCAGAGTTCGTGACTGCATAGAAATTGTGCAGCCGACATTTCCAGTCAAGTTCAATGTATGCAAGACTGCTAGAGGTGAGAGCCGCATATCTAAATTTGATTTCCATATATATTCAATGCGGTTTGATCCTCGATAGTCAGTTTGCCGTCGTACCCTGATGATGATCATGGAAGGTCGAAACGCGTCAGTGCGTTGCGGCTGGCGGTAGTTTTGTTATGTTGTTCGAAGACTGGTTAAATACAATGGGGTCGGTGTTTACTTCAAGCTCGCAAACTTGATTTAAAGCATTGACTGGAAAGTACATTCATAATAACAGAACTGTTCTAATTTCACTAAAAAGTTTGAAAAACGGATTTATCCACCAGAATAAGGCAAACCTGCATGAGGAATTGAAATGCCGAACACCTTTATTGAAAGATCAATTGAAGCGGACATCTATGACCGTTGTTTATATATATATATATATATATATATATATATATATAATAAATACATTGATTTATGATTAAGAACAACATAAATTTGAAAAAAAATGAGACCTGTGAATACATCCTGTATGCAAGCCGATAATTTGTCTGAACACAGCCATTCAGATTGAAAAAGCGCCTAAAATTGAGATAATTTGTAAGGCTGTTACTGTAACGCAAATCGTTTTAGATTAGGATAAGTTTAAATTTGAATTATACATAGCCATAATTATGTTAACGTATGCTTATCAGAAATACAAACCCACATTTGAAGTCAAGTCTCATAAAAATTATAATGACAAGCAATTTTATGTATTTGAAAGGAGTACAGGAGGTCCGACAATTCCGATGAATCAGTCTTATTAAGAACAACTAGGTAACATGGAAGTTTACACTAAAATAAATAAAGGCCATACCGATAATTGGGTATTAGGAGTTGGGCATATAGTAACAAATTAGTTAAAATATGACCAGAAAGGTAAACCAAATTCAACATAACCGGAAAGTCTACTCTTTTGTGCACATACGTTTCGTGCTTATTGGCGACTCATCAGTAATCACTATATATTTTGGTGAGGAATATTGGATAATTGGACGGTACAATCTGCTATACGAATGTGTAAACCTGCAGTAGTAGTACTAACTTCATACAAAGTATTCGACAATGCAACTTCAAAAACAACTCGATATATATATTATATATATATATATATATATATATATATATATATATATATATATATATATAATTTATAATTTGGACTGACATTTGACTAGATAGTTGCTTGTCACGTGTGCGTGTGTGCATATACATAACTGTTACGTTCGTCCAAATAAATGCGACTGGAGTGACTGAATATGAAGTTACCATTTACTATTTAAGGATATCACAAGGATTGTTACTAAACAAGCCTATCCTGTGTTCAACCTGAGTGGTTTAAATGCAAATTTAACCCGTACATGGGTCCACCACCCGTGCAATCAATTATCGTTTAATTGTATTGCCTAGGTATGTATATGTGGCGAAAGCTACAAACAGTTAATGTTCGTGACTGCATAGAAATTGTAAAGCCGACATTTCCAGTCAAGTTCAATGTATGCAAGACTGCTAGAGGTGAGAGCCGCATATCTAAATTTGATTTCCATATATATTCAATGCGGTTTGATCCTCGATAGTCAGTTTGCCGTCGTACTCTGATGATGATCATGGAAGGTCGAAACGCGTCAGTGCGTTGCGGCTGGCGGTAGTTTTGTTGTGTTGTTCGATGACTGGTTAAATACAATGGGATGGGTGTTTACTTCAAGCACGCAAACTTGATTTAAAGAATTGTTACCACCACCCGCGCAATCAATTATTGTTTAAACAAATATTACTCCTTTATAATGTGAACTAAGAATTAAATCGTGTATGGAGGCGTCAATTTATTATAAAGTTATTATATACAACGTTGTTTGATTTATTAAACTTGTGAAGCAAAATGCAACTGATGAAGGCCTACGGTAAGTTAGGCCGAAATATTTTATCAAAAGAAAACTACTTGAACAATGAAAGCTGCGTTAGTCAAAGCGCGGATCAGGTAATTTCAATTAATCCAAGTCCGCAATTAAAACCATTCTTCAAGAAATATTTAACATTGAATAAAATATATCTTTTTTAACATTTTTGTATATACCTGCTTCATTAAAATGTATTCTTTAAAACGCAATTAATTTCTCAATTTAAATTACAAATTAGAAAAAAATTCATATTAAAATGGATAATTTTTTTTCAATCCGACATGGTACAATATCATTCATGACAAAATCGTTCCTTTGCAAATATTATGTTCTTAAACATCTGTAAGTTAAACGCAACTCTTTATTATTTTCATCGTTTCATCCAAATATAGACGTGCCAAAATAAGAGTAATTAAAATCAGCTGCTTACTAAAGACGGAATAAAGGAATAACGCAAAATTTTAAGAGGGTACATAGACAAATGTATCATACTCTTGTTTAATCACCCAATTTTTTGCCTTCAATAAAATATCTTCCGATTTCGAAGACTCTACCTTAGCAAGCGCTAATTCAGCCTTGTTTGATTTTATTTGATGATGAATCCCTTCTAAAGAGTTTTCTGCTTTCATTCTGTTCTCATTAGTTCTGTGCTGCCTCTCGTCAAATTCACGGTCTTGCCTATTCCTCAAATCAGAAATGTTTATATTTTGCTTATTCAAACGAAATTCTAAATTCACAGTTCTTGAGCGCACAGATTCCAGTTCGAACTAAAAAAGCGTAATAAACCAATAAATAGCCAATGTGCATTTAACTCCGTACTTTGTGAAATAGCATACAATATACAGAAAATATAAAGTCCGCTTTAAATAAACTCTTGTTTACCTAAATTAGAATGACAAGTTCTGCTAAAATTTTCAAACTACTTCTTGCGCTAGATTTTGAATGTAGAAGTGGGTTTAACACGCATTTTAATGAAACTTAATTTCACGTGTTCCATAAGGTAATGCGTGTACATTTACCAGTACCACAAGTAAAAGTGCCATCAATGAGGACCCAAACGGTTATTTAAAAATATGCCTGCGAAAGATGTCGATCTACATACCTAAACCAATCCAGCACAATGCGTGTGTCGAATAGAGCTGTAAAGCACGCCCTATATACCGTGGCACAATTAAAAAAACCCATAGGTATTTTTTAAGATATTACTAATAAGATACTTGAAAAATGAGAGGACAGAAATGAATTGTCAAACTCGAAATCAATTAATTAAATCAAGGATGCGATTTTGATATAAACACCTGTCCCATTATATACATATATTAGTCAGTATAAACTAAGCATAGTATAATTCCGAAAAAGCAATATATTCAGTAGACCGGTTTCGTCCTTATTGGGAACTCATCACGTAATGTCCAGCATTTGCCGCGAACTGGGTACGAACCTGGACACGACTGCTTCTGAAACTGTTGCTCTAACCACTGAGCCGCCATGCCACAGTGTGGTTCAGTGGTTAGGTATAAATTTATGCTATGTCCATGACGTGATACAGTGAAATCCGCAAGGAAGCTGTATTGCTGATGTCGCCTTGTCCGAATGCTAACTAGACCATAATGGTGTTGTGGAGAGGTTTAGTTTGCCTCATTTCTGTGAGTTATCCTGATAAATTTACTCGTAGTAGCAAGGTATTCCTTCTCTTTCTGCCTCTCTCTCTCTCTCGTAAATCTCACTAATAATTTGTCTTAATTCAATTATATACTTTTTTCACTCCTTATGGTTATATGGCAGTGAAACATTAGTCACTTTTGACTTTTGTGTGGCTGTAAATCTAATACTCTTCACAAGAATGATATTAGCTTAAATATTCTATACAACGAATTAGCATTTAAACGGGAATAGGGACAATTAACAGTATATGCCGATTAGTATTTTAATTATTTTTAAAGACCTACCCTTTGAATAGTAATTTAGTTTGCAATTATATATTAGGTGTTGCGCACCTAGTAACAAATTAATTCAATTATTATCAGAAGGATAAAAGAAGGACAGCAAGAACGGAGAGTATAGTGTCGTACACATTCGTTTCGTGCTTAATGGCAAAGCATCAGTAGGAGCCGGTATTAAACCCTATAACCACTATCTATTTGGCTGAGGAATGTTGGCAAATAGGACGGTACCATCTCCTATACGAATGTGTAAACCTATAGTAGTGAAGCTAACATCATACAGTCTCGAAAATGCGACTTCCACGCTAAATCACTCAATATAACGTATATACCTAGTCTGTAAAAGATACTAAAACTATGGCTATTGTGTCAGTAACCGATACCAACATTATAGTACCGAAAAAGTACATAGTACTAACACTATGGTTGCCGAGTCGGTACATGGTACCAACCTGATGGATATCAATGTAGCAATAGCCACCTTTAAGACAAAGAACGAACAAAGGGTCTTATCTAGGGCGGGCAATGATTCAACAGAAGTTCATCGCAGAAGTTGAGAACTACTATATATGCAAGTATTTATTAGGTGTTGCGAACCTAGTAACAAATTATTTCAGTTGTGACAAGAAGGATAAACCAAAGGTTTACCATTCTGGTCACAATTGAACTGATTTTTTACTAGATATTGATGTTGTTAACAAATTACAACTCACACAATGTAATGTTGTTACAGAATATATATATATATATATCAATATATATATATATATATATATATATATATATATATATATATATATGTTATCAGTATACACTAAATCGAACAAAAAGTAGCTATTTTCAGAACGTCAAAGAGACCGATTTAGTCCTTACTGGAAACTCGCCACAAACATTTCATAATTGACTCATTTGAGATTTCAACTATGATATATTATATACATATATATATATATATATATATATATATATATATATATATATATATATATATATATAATAAACTTTGAATTAAAGTATAATTACTTAGTTTAATTATTTGTATGTTGTAGGTATAAAATCAACATTGCGTCAGACTGAAAATGCCATTAAATAGGTGGATGATTTCATCATAATCGGACATTCATCAAGTACTTGCTAGTATTGCCGCGATCGCGGTTCGGAATCGGAGGCAATTTCTTCGGTCCTCCAAATCAACCACCAGCCCAATACAGCTATACATATAAATTTCAGTTAAAAATCATCGAAAACCAAACATTGGCATGTATAACCAAAAATTGCACGTAATGCGTGCCTTGGTGACGTGGTGGATGAGTTACTAGAATCCTAGTCGCGACAATAACAACAAGTATCTTCTTTAGTTCAAATTTGCGATCTTTAAATTAACACCAATTCAATTGTATTAATCCAGTCATCGAACAACATATCAGAACTACAGTTCGACTGGTTAAATATACCGGGATTGGTTTTAATTGATTTGAAATCTCGTTTACTTGAGTTAAATAATCGTTATCAACACTCGCGCAATCAACGATTTCATAAGTAACCTATAAGCATGAGAATGGATAAATACCTGTCTACTTGACGATTTGCACATGGTATCTTATACACTGCTTAGTTTGTACCGACGAAATACATATAACGAGTCTTTCACTGAAATTTAATGACATATTAATTCTCCCAATTGCGTGTTTTTCAATCCATAATGAATGATCCAAGATGACTAGTACCCTATAAGATTCACAGCAATGCTAAAAAGGATTCATCTAAAAGGAAGACTGGTCCAAACTTACAAGTTAGTATCTGATTGAATATTTCAGGCGATTATCGGCTTCGCAATTATAGTAGACGAATTTTCATACTAAAGCGAATGCCTCCTTATTCAAATCTGATCTGCAGCATTGCTGGCAAGTACTTGGTGTGTGCTCCATATGGACGAAAATTATGTACTATGAGAATTGCATTTTTCACCCAAGGTACTGTTTTGCTTATAGTGCATATATATATATATATATATATATATATATATATATATATATATATATACGGCGGCTGAATAGAATAACTAAGGACAACTTTCCCAGTGTTAAAGTTAATATGGCATTTAGTACACAGAGAATCATGAGGTTGGATGCCAAAGATCAAATGCCAATTCTCTCCAAATCATTCATAATCTACAAATTCTGTATGTGCGGTAGCAAATATATCGGACGTACGAAGAAGCAATTGATAAGCAGAATCCAGCAACATTTGCCACAGAAATTTATTAACAAAGTCTTGGCATCGTCAGGAAAATCAAATATTTCCGATAACATATTGGAAACGGGGCACCCGGTCAATTTGACCAATTTTACAATTCTACATTACTATTTATTTATGAAGCCCTTTATATAAAACAACAAGCACCTGGCCTAAATATTCAAAAGTTTCATCAACATGATATCCTTATCGACTGGCCACGAATAACAAAATTCAACAACAAGTTACTAGTATCCAGGCAAGACCGAACACCTCCTCGACCAGACTCAACAAACATTCGATCGGATTGGCAACAAACTGAAGAGGAAAAAACAGATGCAGTGACAGAAATTTCTAAACAATATGAGCGTTCAACACTGCAATACCAAGTGAAGGACACAAATTTGCGCAACAAGGTGAAACAAAACACTACACTCGAAAAAATAGCACTCGTATAAGCGAACAATGCGCACAGATAAACCAAAGGCAGCATGAACGGAAAGTATAATCACCTGTACATTCGTTTCGTGTTTACTGGCGACTCATCAGTAGGAGCCGGTATTACGCCCTTTAACCACTATATATTTGGTCGAAGAATGTGGAATAATAGGACGGTACAATACTTGCATATATATTAGTTCTTCGCAACGAACAGTATTTAACTGTAATATATTGAATTGAATGATGTCATGCTTACCGCGAAATGTGATAACTGATATCGATGAAGGCCAGAGTGTATGGTTTAACTGGAGTAACAGGTGTTCGGAAATTGTTGTAATTCTCAATTTGGGTGAACTTTAGCATAAATTTATATCCATCAGGTTGGTATCATGTACCGACTCGGAAACCATAGTGTTAGTATCCGGTACTCATCGATTTCAAAAAAGGTATCAGTTACTAACACAATAGCCATAGTGTTAGTATCCTTTACAGACTCGGTATATATATTATATAGTGTGAGTTAGCATTGAAGTCGTATTGTCGTTGACTTTAGATTATGTTAGCTTCACTATTACAGGTTTACACATTCGTCTAGGAGATTGTACCGTCCTATTATTCCACATTCTTCTACCAAATATATAGTGGTTAAAGGGCGTAATACCGGCTCCTACTGATGAGTCGCCAGTAAGCACCAAACGAATGTGCATGAGATTATACTTTCCGTTCATGCTGCCTTTGGTTTATCCTTCTGGTCACAACTGAACTAATTTGTTACTAGGTTCGCAACACCTAATACATACTTGCATATATATTAGTTCTTCGCAACAAACAGCATTTAACTGTAATATAATGCGCACTGATGGTTAATTCTCAAGCCATCAAAACAATAATGACCAGATCTGAGACATCACTTTGCAATACAGCGAGAATGACCTTTACATGCAAACAGGCACACACACAAACACAAACTCATACAAACTTACCAATCAGTCAAAACACGAAATATAAACCGAGTCATATTTGTTGCCACCCACATATCCAAATGAAAAAGGCAAATGATAAAGGCAAAAGCGTTGTTTTAATGGACAAATCGGACTACCTACAAAAGGTGGAAAACTTGTTGAATGACAATACAAAATTCGCACATCTAGACGATAAATCAGATGAAATAGGAAAAAGTGGAACTCAAAGTAATAACTGAAATTAAGATTTTGACAGATGCCGGTCTTATTGATGAGGCCACTGCACAGAAGCTCAAGCCAGTTGGATCATCTACACCAACAATTTACGGATTACCAAAAACACACAAAAAAGGTTGTCCTATGAGGCCAATTTTATCAATGGTAAATTCTCCGTTTCATGCACTAGCTAAATGGCTAGTTCGTTTACTTGAACCATTACGTAAACTACTAGGTAATTATTCGGTTGCCGATTCGTTTGAGTTTGTAAACAAAATTCAAGATATAAATTTTAAAAACAAGATTATGGTATCTTTTGATGTTACGTCTTTGTTTACAAATGTTCCAATTGATGAAACCATTGACATTATAGTCAAAGCGGTAGAACACGACATATTACCATCGCCGGTGCCAGGTCACACTCTACGCAAGCTTATCTTATTATGCACGAAAGACGTACAGTTTCGTTTTAATGGAAGCATCTACAAACAGACTGATGGTGTGGCAATGGGAAGCCCCTTATCTCCAGTGTTGGCTGAGATTTTTCTAGGGCATCTAGAGAACACATCATTAAAGAGTGACATAAGTAAATGTGCTCAATATATACGGTACGTGGATGATATATTTCTTGTACTTAAGAACAGGTCGCAATCACGAACATTGCTTCAAAGTTTCAACAAAGCACATAAGAATATCGGCTTCACGTCAGAGCACGAGAAAGATGACTGTCTGCCTTTCCTAGATGTACTATTAAAGAAAGAAACTAATGGTAAATTAAACAGAACAATTTACCATAAACCAACCTGGTCTGCACAGTATTTGCATAACAGCTGTTTTTTACCATTTTAATGTAAATTATCAACAGTTAGCGGCTGATTTTAAAGAGTTGGCGCGTTTGTTAGTCAAGATTCAAAAGAAAATGAATATAATAAAGCAATTAACTATTTAATGTCTAATCCTAGACAATAATTGAATCAATTATTAAAAGGGGAATTAAACAGAAACAGGCGTATTATGGGCCAGAAAAGAAAAGTCTACCTAAACATCCCATTTAAGGGGGATGCAGTTTCCTGAATGGCACAAAAGAAAGTTGAAGCAGCATTAACACGCACATTTAATGCAGCCAAAATACGAGTGTTATTTAGGGTAACACACTTGCTTTTACCAGCAATCAAAGAGAAACAGCCGTTAATGTCGATATCAAATATTATTTACCAATATACATGCGCAAGTTGTCGATCAACTTACGTAGGCCGATCGACCAGACGGTTAATTACTCGAATGAGAGAACATTGCAACTTGAACGCCTGTTTTAAATCAAATGGTGAATACACGTCTGCTATTGCGCAACACATCATCGAAACAATGCACGTATGTTCTCCAGACGTAGCATTTAAAATAATTACTAAATGCAATAACAAAGGGGAGCTAGCCACATACGAAGCCTTATGTATAAACAAATCGCAGCCGGATTTATGCGAGCAGAAGAAGCATGTTAAAGCATTGAGCTTGAATTCGAAGTGACGCACGGAATTGATTGGTTGTTTCCCATCATTCACACTCTCCATGTTTACATATTTCTATCCTCTTTTGCCTTTCAATTTATATATAAAGAGATGTTCATTTGTAGATACTTGAGAAGAAAATGAGAAAGAAGCGTTACTTTCATCTGATAAAATGTTCTGTATATATATATATATATATATATATATATATATATATATATATATATACCGATCATGTTAAGGGTATCAGAACTATGGTTGTTGTATCAGAACCTTATAGCAATATTATGGTTGTCGAATAGGTACATTGAATCAACAATATGGTTGCGAAATCGCTACAGGTTACCGACACAATGGGTGTCAAGGTATGCTAGGTTTTAACAAAATTGAGAATTAAAATTACTTCTGAATACCTGTTACTTCAGCAAATCCATACAATCTGCACTTGATCAATATCAGTTTACACATTTTTTACACATATTAGATATTGCGTACCTAGTTACAAATTAGTTCAAATATGACCCGTTGGATACACCAAGGTCACTATGAACGTAAAGCATCATGTCATGCACACGTGTTGTTCCACTATTAAAATGATTTAATTCCATAAGTATTGCCGACCGCTCAAACGTTTAATATTAACACAAAAAATAAGCACAAACACAGTACTTGCAGAAATAAATTACAAAATCACCTTCGCACCAGAATAACACGCCTCTGACTGCAATTTATTTGCCTTGTTCACATGAAATGTAATTAAATGCTCTTGCGGAAGTCAATAGAATGAGAATGAATTTATATGATTTTGCGCCCATTCCAAATTGTTTCACCAAACTTGAATTTATTCCACTAATCAAAATACTGTTTAAATAAATTTTGCGTACAAGCCTTAATATTCTACATCATCAATGGAATGCTCGATGCGTAAAAAACCATAATGTGTGGTAAGTTATAAGAAGTGTTTGTAGCAAAAACGGAGTTATTCGCAGAAATTCAAAGCATATAGTTTATGAAACATTATATTTTTCCACTCATAATGCGATAGCTGCATTAAATGAAGAACTTTATTCAATGCGTCGTAACGAGATGCGTGCATATTTAATTCATGTGCAGTTTGAAATAGCAGCACTTGTAGATAAAACACAGCAACCTCTATTTCGTATGCGGGCGTTTAATATTTATCAGCACATAAATAATCAAATATTTGGTGATATCCACCAATAATATCGCGACGATGCCTGTCTTATATGTAGACTGACAATCAATAGATAATATGCTTCCAAACAATTCGTTTACTACGCAAAGTTGGCAACTAAATTCCTCCTAGTAATTTGTTTGTAAAATTTAATATCATTCATTTCCACTAGGCAGTTGACTGGCATACTGCTCGAGCATAACTTCCGTCCAACTCAACGCCATATGCCTCATGGAAACATAAAATAACTAATACACACAGAGGTAAAAGCAAACTATCTCCAGTAGACATGCACGCCAACACAAAACACCAGTGAAGTGTTGTATACTGGAAATAATGTTACACACGAGCCCACATTCCATTCATCAACAAATGTTGGTGCTTCTATGATGCTTGCCTGTTACAACTGTAAATTTATCACCGTGTGATCCGTAAATTTGCATAATTTCAAGTCTGCAATACTGGTAGGTTAACTGCATGAATTGAACATTTCAGCATAAATAACGAGCCCTGCAGACGTGTCAAATAATTGCATGTAAAATGCGATAAATTCTTGGCATCAAATCACAGAAATGGTGTATGCAGTGAGGTTTATGCTGGTCCCGAAATGTCGCGCTGCGCTATATCGAAATAGTTTATTTTCTTCGACTGTCTCGGAGGAGTCTAGAGCACTTTCAAAAATGCAGCGCAGAATAATATTAACTTTAGTATGCGAATTTTGCCACGTGCTTGAATATTGCGTTTGAAAAACGAATAAACAACAAAAAGCAATAGTGCACATTTCGGTTGAAATTCCATGTAACGTTAACAAAATTTGTTCCGCTAGAATGTACTTCAACAACCTTCAGTCCAAATAGAAGTAGGAGGCTAGGTCGACAAACGGCTTATTGACATGCAATGCGCATCAAATATTCATAATTCGCAAGCGGAGATTCGGCTCCCTCGCCTGACAGACGTAAATTTGCGAACAAAATAATCAAAGTTCGATGCTTAGTTTATGCGTAACTTGTTGAATATTGCTGATTAAATAGCTGTTCATATGATGCAGTGGATTCCTTTAAGTTACCTCTATTAAAAGAATTGAAGCGTAAGATTAAGGCGGGCTTACAATCTAATTACCTTAAAGAATTTAGTTCTTCTAAATTTCAACTTTTTACTGTTGGTATATTTTTTTCTGTCTCGTAGTGAGTTGAACGCTTATTAAAAAGAATTTAATCTTCTTTCCTTATATTGCCTATTCTTTCGTTGTATAATTTCCTGAATTTTTTTGACTGATCGTCACTTATTTTGTTTTTTGTCTTAATTAAGCTTCCTATTTTACTAGATATGAATTTTTGTGTTTGCCCCCACCCTACCTATTGAGACTAACGTACTAATACTAAATTTCAAACGTTTAACAATAATTGGTTGCGCAGGTGTTGTTAACAATTCTTTACATAAAGTTTGCGTGCTTGAAGTAAACACCAATCACATTGTATTTAACCAGTCCTCGAACAACACGTGAAAAGCACCTATCTATTGAGAGGTCGGTCAGTTGCATAATGATATGGCTAATGAAGATATCGCACTTGCATCAGTAGTTGTTTTAAAACTTCGGACTATAGGTGCACTGACGATGCCAGCCGAAACAACCTCAAGGTACAAAGTCATTGTAATTTGTCCTGTGTTAAACACAACACAGATGAGGTTATTTTGATGAATCCAGTTGTTAAAATTTCCATTTTTTTTATGATTCTTTGATTGTCAGAAAACTCCCCCGAAATCACACCGCAAATATCAAATTTGCAGAGACGAAGCTAGATATTAAATAAATGCATTCTAAAATACAAATATTAGATGGCTAGGAAAATAATTAATTAAACATATTTTATAAATCTGCTTAAATAAAGAGCCTTCATGAGAAAATTAATCTAGAATATATATATATATATATATATATATATATATATATATATATAAGGCCTTCACCCATTGCAGTCTATTGATCTCCTCGTATACCACTTTTAAAACGCTGATTGATCACAATAAATGCTTTATCGAACACCAGCCATTAATTGTACGCCCACTTATATAAATAAACGAAAATTGGTTGCGTGGGCGGTGATAACAATTACTATCTTTATATAAGCCCCTGACAAATTAATTACTAACATATGTCAGTATAAACTAAGAATTGTTTAGTGTAGAAAAGGCAATTCATCCGCGGACAGGGCTCGAACCTGGGCACGTCTGCTTCGGAATCTGGTGCTCTAACCACTGAGCTATCCTGCCGCACACTACACTACACACAATTTTCAGTTATATACTAACTAATGTAACTTGGTTAGTCTACTTTTCCTTTAGGTGGAGCTCATATTGCATCCATTTAGACACAAAGTTCTAACTAACCATCCCGAATCTCTCATTACTGAACATACATCACAATACACGGGGAAATGGTATTGAAATGAACTATTATATGATTAAACGAACATTGGTTGCACGGGCGGTGATAACAATTACTATAATCAAGGTTGCGATCTTGATAAAAGCACCTGACCCATTTATTACTTACAGATGTCGGTATAATTTAAGAAAGTTAAAAAAGACTAACCTAGCTACATTACTTAGTGTATAACTGAAAATTATGTGTAGTGCGCGGCAGGGCAGCTCAGTGCTTGGTGCACCAGATTTCGAAGCAAACATGCCCAGATACGAGCCCTGTTTGCGGCAGTACATAATGAGTTCCCAATAAGGACGAAACCGGTCAACTGGATAAATTTATTTTTCTAAACTATACAATTCTTAGTTTATAATGACATATGTAAGCAATTAATGGGTCAGATGCTTATATCAAGATCGCAACCTTGATTACAGTAATTGTACTCTCATTTTTTTGTAATCAAATATCCTTTTTAATGTTAATCACATTTTACAATAACGTACAATCGCCGCACTACTTGTTGAAGACATTTAAAGTTAGTAATAATGTACAAAAAGGGCAACTGGTCTAGAAAAATAACCAGATTCAGGAAATCTAGAATTATTCTTAATCTAACATTAGAAACATCAATAGATATGACCGGTAAACTGAAAATTGACCTAAACATAGCCGTGCCTAACTTATATAGATATGTAGGTATGATCTTTACTGGCAAGATTTCGATTATATTTGTTTTGTCAGTATAAGCTAAAAATTTAATGTGGTAGCAAAGCAATTCATCCAGTAGACCGGTTTCCTTCGTAATGGAAACTCTTCAAGTACTGTCTAGATCTTACCACAAACAGGACACGAACCTCGACACAGTTACTGCGGAGTCTGAACCTATCCACTGCGCCACCTGTACTGCATATATACATTCATATATATATATATATATATATATATATAAGCATAAGTTCAAGTTGGCGTTCTAGGCGTTGAAATGTGATTATCTAAAATGTTTCATTAGAGCAGAAGGGAAATGTGCTAACCTATCTACTTAAAACAGCCCGAAACAGGAACACTAATCAAAATGCCAACATGAATTATCTTATTTAGTCTGTTATTATGAATAGTCAAAAAATAAAATTATTCACCTGAAAAGAGCCAGGTGAGCATGGTTACCGGTTAAACAGAGTAATGAATACTTGTCTTATGAAATCAAGTATTATTTTGCGAAAATGAAAGTAAATAATATCTGAATAAAGATGTTCCAAATTAAATTAACTACAATAAACTACCTTAATTCAACAGAATGACCTGTAATTATGCGCTCTGGTGATTAACAAAATTTGTCATCATTAGTACACGATGGTGAACCAATAACGAGATCAATTTTTTAATTTGTTTGGACTGGAATGATTTTTGTGAACTAGTTTAATGTATAGTGAAGGAAATATAAGCCTATACACAATAAAATTGTTTACAATATCAATTTTAAGATGCAATTTTTGCTTATATTATATATATTATCTGAATAGCATCTTTCTTCATTGTATATGTGAATTTCAGTACAGTTCTAATTAAGGTTTCTAAATAAAATTTTTATAACAATTATCATCATTCCTTTCAACATTATTGTGATCTTCCTATCAGAAGGTAATGTTAATGCCCTAATATTTCGCGTTAAGTGCTCTCATACATCTTAGCCTTTTTTACCAAATATGCTAAGCGGTTTTCATTTATTTATATATGAACGGATATAATATATCAAATTACACAGTAGAGAAGTACATTATCTTCATCGTATCAACTGAATTTCCGTAAAAACCAATATACTCTAGTTGAAATAAAATAGTACACTATAAACTAGTTTATCGTAAAGAAATAAAGAAAAAATAACTTACTGTAATTTGGAAAGGCGTAAGGGGAGCCGAAAGATAACCACAGTCGAAGATATTGTCCATTTTACCATTTTCTTACAATTAATGCTTTCCTGAGCCTTATTTTTATATTCTTCTTATTTCGAAATAGGCCTTTACAAAAATGAACAGATAAAATTTTACTCTTATTTTTTGATTTTGGAACAATTTTTGAAATCTAGTTTGCGGTTTTTTGATGAAAAATAGTCCAATTTTATTTAATCGATCGCACAAAATAGAGAAACGTCATTTATTAGTATGTACTGACTCGTTTCAAACTTAAGTAGAAGATCAAACCGCAATGTATGTACAATTAATAGAAGATCATCACCATCATCGCCATTATCATCAAAATCATTATCGTTATTATCATCATCATGACCAACAAGTACATCATTATTATCATCATAACCATCAACAACATCATCGTCATCAATATCATTTTCATCATCGTAAGCATCATCATATTTGTCATTATTATCACCATTGCTATGAACATCATCGTCGTAAGTGTCATCATCATCATCATCATCGTCGTCGTGGACATCATGGTCATCATCATTATCATCAACATCTACAACATCATCGTCCTTACCATCATCATCATTATTATTATCATCATCATCATCCTCACAGACGGCAATGCAACAGCGTTTAATAGCTGTGACTTCTTTGCCATATAACCGTAAGCGACGAGACACATCAATTATAGTAATATTAAACACAAAACTAATTAATTTTTTTTTAAAGAATGATCTTTAAAGGGTAAATCTATCCCTGAAGGAGAGAATTTCCTAGATTACACATAAAAAAGAAGCCACGTAGACCGATACACAGCAAACTCTAGGCGAAGTCACCATTGAGTCATGGCAAACATCGGCCGAGCAGTTTCTTTGCGGCCCTCACTGTTCTGTCAGCAGTTAACTCGGCCAATCTAAAACCATTGCAGAACAAGTGAAGGATTGAAAAATATTGGGCCAGAATTGTATGCCAAACTCAGTAAGAAAACGGCAGTTGTCTCATCATCGCATATTTAATTTGTCTCAAAAATGTTGACAAAATATATAGTGGATGTAGCTCTCAAAAATAACTAACCAGTAAGCACAAAACTCATGCGCCAATGGGATTCTCGATACCATTCATGCTGGCATTGTCATGCTTTATTATTAGCTACGTTATGTCAGAAACAACAAATATAGATCTTGAAGTAAACACCAATCCCATTGTATTTAACCAGTCGTCGAAAAACACCGCCAGTTGCACTCAATGGAGTCAAGAGAACAAGAACATTCATAAATTTCAGTAGTGGTTAAAAAGAATTGTGCTATAGGAAGGCCGCATTGAAGTCATTCCAACAATGACGCAAAAGAAAGTTCAACTATCAATGTTACAGATTATTAAGGTAGTTCAGAATAATTTCATCAAGGCTTTGAAATGGCTGCCTGTATCGATTGGTCATATTTTCATGGTGCTATAGTCCATCGAATATCAACAAAGATTAAAAAATGAAAGGCTTTGACTCGCGCATATATATATATATAAGACCTCCTAGCTTGGAATAAATAATTGGATCGCTAAGGGTAGTTAATGGGACCGATAAAAGATTATGCCGAGATACAGCGACTGAATTTATGTCTTTAAATGTGGACGGAAGCGAGTTTAGTTAGTAAAGACATTTTAAAATCGTTCACCAAAATAAAAGTTAAAGCAATTTTCCAATTGTATTCCATTAAGCAATCATTGATTGCGCGGGTGATGATAAATCAAGTTCGCGAGCTAGAAATAAACCCCAATCTCTTTGTAATTAACCAGTCGCACGAAATAACAAAACTACCGTCAGTCACACGTACTGACGAATTTTGACCTCCTATGATCATCATCAGTGTACGACGGCAACCTGACTAGCACGGATCAAACCTCAACGCATATATATATATATATATATATATATATATATATATATATATATATATATATATATAATATATGGAAACCAAAAATAGGATATGCGGCTATCACCAATAGTAGTCTCACATACATTGTACCGGCCAGGAAATGACGGTTGCGCGAATTCTATGCTGTCACAAACATTTACTTTTTGCAGCTTTTGTCACGTGTAAATAAGTTATAAAATTAAGTAATCGTTGATTGCACGAGTGGTAAAACTTTAAATCAAGTTTGCGAGCTTGAAGTAAACACTGGCGGTAGACTTGTTATATTGTGTGACTGGTTAAATACAATGGGATTGATGTTAACTTCAATCTCAAAAATTTTATTAAAAGAATTATATTCCTTGATTGTTATACTGAAGTTGGTTTTCAAGTCATTAAACCTTATAACGCTGAAAGAGTTAAATACACTCATTTGCTTAAAAAATGTAGTTGTTCAGTTGAAAAAAAATCGATAAAGGACCTCTGCCTCATGAACATTTAATTACAAGCGATTTATCTTTAAAGCTAGATAGGACCAAGCGTAAAAAATATTTTGACTATCAGTAACCAATTCATAGGTAACAATTTATGAAAGCGTGAGAGTATATATCATGAAAAATTTGAAGAAATATCTGCTACAAATACGCAGTTCTAATAATGTCTTAACATTCTAGTTTAAAATTTCTAGCTGACGCAATGCAACAATAATAAGATTGATAGTCCATTAGCTGTCAACTAGAAATTTCATTAGCGTAAAACATAAAGATAAAAACTAGGTGAATCCATTTACTAATGTTTCAAAAAACAGAACATGGCCACATAATTCTCAATTCCAGACATCGGAAATAGCTCAATAACAACTGCCTACTTATTTACAATAGTAACATTAAAATATCAATGTGAATACAAAAGACTCATGCGAACGACTATACAATTAAATTGATTTTTCTTTACGGTACAGCTTTATTCAGTCGAACAAATATTATTCAGAACACAAGAAAGCACCCTCTTTATACTGTCAGAATTGTTAGTACCATTATTACGTAAGAGGCCGATTTTTTCTATCCGATTTAGCAACTCGTTAATACACTGATTTAAGGCGATTTTATTGAATTCATTTTTCGGCTGGTTGCTACCTGTTAATTTTGAAAACACGAGTAGGCGGACTGGCGGATCCCGGAACTGGTCGTCAAACGGACATAAACTAGCCACACAGTAGAATCGGGTATCGTCTACAAATGAATCCTGCTCTTTCACGCATTTATTCGTAATTGCGTTTATAACATTTTTGACCTCATTTTCAAAAAGTTGTTCCGCGCTTAGCATTTGCTCTGCCGAATCAAACAGCCAAGACTCGATGACCATAATAAGATAACCTTAAAAATTATAATAAAAAATACTATATTAAATTAAAGTATATTTGCCTGGGGTTAGGTAGAAGCTAATGTTTAGGCAAAGTGAGCCCGGTTCATTATATTTAAGGACTGAACTTCACAATAACATCAGAAATTACAAAATTGAATAACTTAACATGAAAATATTGTCAAAGTTATCGAACTACACAAAACTGCTAAAGTATTTCTTACATTAAGCAAGGTGAATTTGTGGCCTAATGACTGGCCGCCTAAGAAAATACTACACTACTTGATAATCATCCGTTTAGCATCGGTTAAATATGACGGAGTAAGCACAAGAGATCTTGATTAATTTATTACTCTAAAGTGACTTACTATCGAATCGCAACTACGTCTATAAAATTTAAAGTTGATTATTAAGGGTCGGTAACCTAAATAAGCTATAACTTATTTATTTAAATGAAGGTTACGAGTTTAATATAAACATCAATAACATTATATATATATATATATATATATATGAGTATATATATATATATATATATATAAATATATATATATATATATTATAATGTCCATGCCTTTTAATATTACACAGTATATTTCTAATTAGGAAGAAAGAACACATTAATAACAAATTGGATAAAGGCCATTTATTTCGTGAATACTAATCATCGCTTTACAATCATACATATATATATACATTTTGGGTTTTCAATTGATTATGCTAGTGGTAACAAATCTGACTCGCTTTTACTTCTGTTTCTTGTTTTGGCTGGTTGGTAAGTGTGTATGCGTTTGTGTTTGTGTGTGTGTGCATGTATAAGTCTTTCTCGAATTATATAAAACGACAAGCACCTGACTTTAATATTCAAAAGTTTCATCAACATGATATTCTAATCGACTGGCCAAGAATAACAAAATTCAACAATAATATACTAGTATCCAGTCAAGACCAAACAGGCCCTCGACTAGAATCAACAAACATACAATCGGATGGGCAACAAACTGAAGTGGAAATAACAGAGGCGCATACGGTGACAGAAGTTTCCAAACAATATGAGCGTTTAACATTGCAATCCACACTGGCGCTGTGACCATGTGGAAATAATAAATTTGCGCAACAAGATGAAACGATCAACTACACTGGGAAAAATAGCACTCGTACATGTAACAGTGAACAATGCGCACAAATGGTTAATTCTCAAGCTATCAAAACAATAATGACCAGATCTCAGACATCAATTTGCAATACTGCGAGAATGACATTTACATGCAAACACGCACACACACAAACACAAACGCATACACACTTAACAACCAGCCAAAGCAAGAAACAGAAGCAAAAGCGAGTCAGATTTGTTACCACCAGCATAATCAATTGAAAGCCCAAAATATATATATATATATATATATATATATATATATATATATATATATATATATATATATATATACGGACGAAACCTTTTCTCCTGGACGAATTGTCCTTCCTGAATTAAACCACGCTTAGTCTATAAAGACAAATGTATGTATATAATATGACTGGTGTTCATACGAAGATTGCAACCTTAATATAAGCAATTTTTATGACTGCCCGTGCATTCAACGTTCGTTTTGGAAAAGACTTCTCACATTTGTGGTTTTCATATTCATTCCGACTATAATATAGGAAAAACTATTGGCATTACCGAAAAAGTAAATAATATACAATCCATTATTAAAAAAATCAAATGGCGGTTAAGATTTGTCAATTAGAAATCCGAACACTGCAAAATTACAGAGCACAAAATGATTGCTTCAGTTCCAAGGACAATTAAGCCAAAATAAAAATATATGAAATGGTAAAGCTTTTCAAATACTCATAAAGGCCCTAAAATTAGGGCGACTTAATAAAATATAGAGATATCCTTACCAGATTCTCGAAGTGCCTTCAGTGAAAGACTTTTTAGCGCACGAACATGGTCGTCCGAGAAATAATCTGCATACTTCTTACGAGTTGGGGCAAGAGGATCATACACAATAACGTCGTAGAAGCCTGAATTTTTTTAAAACAGTGAAAAATCAGTATTGAAAAAAAAATTCTTCAAAACTGGTAATTAATTACAAATGGCATTTAATAACGAACGTAATTCGTCAATTAGACCAGTCAGGTCCTTATTGGGAACGCAAGCACTGTCAATAATTTTACCGCAGACTGTTTGAACCTAGTTTTTACGGCCTACTGTATGAATTTTGAAGGCCTCCATCAGCTGCTTGTCTGAAAATGACGTTGGAACAAGATTTTCCAATCCCATCTTCTGTGCTGACACGATAATCAAATGAAAAACAACTTGTGGCAAATATGGTATCCTCAATCAAGACAGATCTGTTTATACCTATTTTAACGTCCTTTTCATAAGAATTAAAATAAATATAAATAGGTCAGTCTTGCACGAGGATACCACATTTGCCATACGTTGTGTTTCTTGTGAGTATGGTGTCAAACCTGAAGATGAGACTGTAATGAAGTCCCGAAAATTCGGAAAAAGAGTGGAAAATCTTGTTCCAGCTACATTTACAGAGATTGAAAATGAAGGGACAAGTGAGAACCCATCAATCAATGCTAAAAATTAATGCACCTGGAAATGTAACGGATTCAAGATTTTACCGACCTACGAGTGCTTTCAATTGTCCTGCACAAGAAGACGGGGGCACAAGTACAAACAAGAAGGACAGCACCGAAAAATTTAAATCAACATTTAATCATTACCGTATGAATTGTCTTTACTACCTTATGCAATGCTTATTATATATATATATATATATATATATATATATATATATATATATATATATATAATATATTGTGGTGTGATAAACTCAACATTGCATCAGGTACCGAAGGCTACTCATTTAGTATACCAGCTTCGTCCTTGTTAGGGACTCTCCAAGTATAATCCAGAATCTGTACCGATTCACGCCCCGTTCGCGGCAAATTCTGGACAGTACTTGAAGAGTTCCCAATAACGAAACCAGTCGACTGCATAAATTACATTTGCTACCTGATGCAATGTTGATTTTATACTGATAATATATATATATATACCACTTTTTTGCAATAACTGTTAAACGCCGCTTCAAGTAAATGCCGCACGACGTTACAAAGTCAGTTAGGAGCCAGGATGGCTGAGATTGTACGGCACGCACACGTAGCGCACAGCAGAAGGCAAACGTGCTAACTGACTGGCATGGTAAATTCACCGTGCTTAAATAGTTTTTAAATCGAAAGCTCGCACGCCATTGGTTAACGGCAAATTTCGCTTGTTTTAATTGGTGCCGCGTAAATTGAATTTGAATTTCATTTACGCAATATGTCGGCGAATTATTCTTGAGTCGTTACATAAAGGTGCAAAATATAAACACTGATCAAATTTGAAAGCATGCAAATGCGTCAACAGGAGAAATCCAAATTTCTTTATTAAACTTTAACCTAAGCCGTGCAAAAAATGCGAGTTTCTTAACAGTAAAATAGTGTTAATTTAACAGATGAGTAGCAAGTTATTTTTATCTTTCACGATGAATATATAGAAAGTGTAGAAAAACTTCAAATTAAAAAAATTAAAGTAATCTAAATTGCTTTATTGCCTAGAAAACATGGATATTTGGTACGTAATAGAACACGAATATAAAAAAATTAATTATCGTTGTGTGCAACTAAAATGCGATAGCTGGCTTCCTGTTCCGAAAACAATATAAATAAATTTTGCCACAAAACGTACCACACTCAGTTTCCTGCAGGCCAGCGAGCCACTTAATAGAAGCAGCCTCATCTGTATAAATGAATTGTGCGCCGTCTTGAACATAAATGTTGAAGTTGTCATGGCAATCACTGGTCTTGTCATAGTCACTTCCGCTTTCCTTAATTGAAATAGGCTGTGTACTTGTAGCAGTGTTAAAGAGACAAATGTGTAAATTCACCAATGGTAGACTACTAGTCCTGGACTCAGTTTGCAACTGAATGGGAAAACTTAAAGGCACACCAATGAGGAGCAAATTGGGTGCGCTGTTTAAGGCGTTATCAGAGGCATTTGGTTGATTTGTCGCAGCCTTAGTAACCACAGCATCGGTTCGTAGCTGCTCGTTGCGAGAATTAGCCTTTCGTTTCTTTTTCTTCTTCTTTTTGCCAGTCTCACAAGCAGATGTCGCCCGCAAATCAACAGGCTGATCTTCGCTATCATTAGTCACCAACACGCTCATAGCATCTAGAAGTTCATCGTCAGACGCCGGACCAGCAGCAGAACAAGATAAGGAATTGGTGGGAGGAGGCCGAGCCTGAAAACAACAAATCGCAGTTACAACACCAACGAACACATCTCGTGGAGGAGCCCAATGAACAAAGGCCTGGAACCGGCGAGAAGTGAACAAATGCAGCAGTAGCATATAGGAAGCATCGTTTGAATTTGGCGCAATAGTCGACAAATCTACATCTTCGCGCGATGTTTCTAAAACTAGAAGCGGATTTTGCTTAATAAAAACTGATATTTTAATTAAAATGCATAAACAGAGACTTTAAATATTGAAAACATACGTATCGTTTTGGTTTTACAAACAGAAAGGGACGAAATGTAACGAAAATCTATGTATAAAACAACAAGTATACAGTCTTGACGGGATAAACGTTCCTTCGTCAGGAAATTGTATTCTACAGGACATGAATCACAAAAGCAAACAGAAATGGTCGAACAGCTGTAGATAACAACCTTCAGAACGAGCGGTATTATCAACAGAAACAAAAAAAATGAAAAAAACCCCATGCTACCTCCCTAATTTTAGTAACAATATCATGATGGGAGATGAAACGATCAGATAATGAATTCGACTGACATCAACTTGAAGTAGAATTTTGCCATAAATAACAAACATTATTTTTTCAAAATCTTCCACGTTAAATATTGCACATATTGAAAATCGATTTATGCTACTTACACATTTTGCGTTGCTACAAAGGCATACACCGCTAACAATAAGCAAGAAATTTAAACAAGACTGCAGACATATACACGCATTCACAAACGCAATAACAAAGAGTGTATACATGATTAAACAAGACTAATACGACAAAAATATAGGCGGTGATTAAGTATCCCTTTCATCCAAACCGCAGCTTAGAATATCTACAAATAAAATACATACCCAGAAACCACACAAACTGATGTTGCACATAAATATAAATTATATTTAAAAATTAACTGGCGTTGGGGGGTCCTTAAATATGGAAGCCGGTGGCTAGTTTAAACGAAGATAATTCATACATTACGAGATTCATTCTCGCAACAGTAAAATTCATGTATGAAACGCTTACTATCAGGTAATCAGTTAGGCGTTGTTTATTCAATATTTCTGCATTGTTGTCTGTGATGATTAGGAGGATTAAACAACTTGTATCGTAAAGATGCATTCAACCTTGTTGGCATTAGTGCCGTAGACGTATAAATAAGAGAAGCAACAAAAAAAGCGACTAGGGCCAACCAAATGGATAAATTTATCTGCAGAAAAAATAGCAACGACCTCCAGACCAAACGCTAAAATTCGTAATATCGGTAACTAGCGCAAAGCGCAAAAAACCTTCGATGAACATTGGGCATAAAGATGACAAAAAGCCACAAGAAAATTGTGGCTTATGTAATAGTCAATCAAGCTAATTATACCATTATGCAGAACAAATACTTCATTAATAGATAAAACTGCTAAACATTATTTTACACAACGGAAAATGTATGAAAGTTGTTTCGTGAGCAAATCAGCACAATAAAGATGCCAATAAGAACCTTGCACTACGCGTTACGTATAATTTTTCAAAAAATCAAAGAAAAGGACAACTTCAAATCCATAAAAAAAATAACATAGATGGTGCCTAATGGGTGATATGTCAGCAGACAAATGGGATGCTACAGAATAAAGGATGCATTTGCATTTGAACAGTGCATAGAACCAAATAAACATTAATGAGGGTAAAAAATATTTACAGATGAAAGCGGCGTAAACAGTTTTTCGAACAAGACTAATTATTTTGAAACAGCTAAATTTAATCTTCTGCTAGGCTGGTTTCATAATAGCTATTGGCGTTCCACTAGAATGATGTGTGTTGGGTATGTATGTGTTTATAACTGAAAAGCATTTGGTTACGTGCAATAAGTTAAACGTGTCCATTTCCGTAAAACTAACGTGATCGTAAGTTAATTTACTTTTTCACGTGTCAGATTATCATGCGCAATGACGTAATTAAATGTGACTTTAGGTATTAGGGAGAATAATAATCTAAAGGTAAGAAAGTAAATAATAAGCTAAATTAATATTTTAGTTCAAATAAATGTAGGGAAGGCAAGAAATCAAGAACCAAAAGAAAGAGCATAACCATGTTTTAAGGAAAGGTGATAATTAACATAAAGGTTCACACATAAATGTTAAACTCAACAAGGACTCTAATACTCACGCACACACACACACATCATACTACTATATATATAATAATATATATATATATATATATATATATATATATATATATATAAAACAGGGAAATAAGAATGGTAATGTGAAGAATGGGAATGTAAACAATCATAGAATTGATTGACAAGTAAAAAATTTATAGTGCATTTTATATGACTTCCGTTGGTCCTCGAAGTGGTCCGCTTAATAAATCGATATATTTCATAGACAGCATGGTCACCTGCTTCACTAGAGCAAAATGTGCGGAGGAATAAACTCGATATATATATATAGAGAGAGAGAGAGAGAGAGTTTATGCTTTTTAAAAGAATTTTCTTATAACTTTTGTAAGTATATACTAAAAATTACATGAGATTAGAGCAATTAATCAAGTACCCTGGTCTCGTCCGTATTAGAAAATTTTCAATTTTTTGGTACAATTGACGCGACCGGAGCTTTAATCTTGTCAAGAGACTGCAATTCGTAAATATTTCCAAATGACATGGCATCTTAACTACAATGACAGATTTGGGGGTAGCTAAGTGGAATTTCGCTCAAAAGCGATGCATAATTGGCGCAACGTGAAAAGGCCTATAAATCATATGTTGACATATGATTGGGAATTACAGGTGGTGTATGGCTTGGGTGATGCAATGGATGAGTTGCAAGACTATGATAAAAAATGCCTCAGTTCGAGCCCCAAAAGCTATAATTCTACCAAGTACTTGATGAGCACTTAATAGGAACGAAACAGGTCTAGTTTATTAATTGAATTTGCTAACTTATGCAAGGTTAAGTGTATACTGACAACAGAAACATAATCAAATCCTGAAAGTATACTTGTATTCAAGATATGTCCCACAGGTATCATGGCGTCTGTTGCATAATGAAATATTGAGTGTGGTCAGTTTGAACAAAAGGTCGAAGTCGATGCCAAATAGGTTCCACCTGAAGAAAAGACTGGTCATAAAACAGAAGAATAAGTATTCTGGTGTTTATACGCACGTACGTATGTATATTTATATTTATGTGTACATTTATCCAGCTATTCATATTTTAACGCTTAGCTTCACAAATGGTAATTACATAATAATAAAAGACTTCGTTATCGATGTCTAGATGTCAATTTGACCAACTGCCAAGAGGCAAGTCCAGTCGCACTTGAGAAAACAGGATCCATAAGCATATCTTCACAGTATAGCAATAATTGATTGCGCGGGTGGTGGTAACAAATCTTTAAATCAAGTTTGCGAGCTTAAGTAAATACCAATCCCATTGTATGTAATCAGTCGTCAAACAACATATCAAAACTACCGCCAGCCGCAACGCACTGACGCGTTTCGACCTTCCATGATCATCATCAGATTACGACGGCAAACTGACTAGCGAGGATCAAACCGCATTGCATATATATGGAAATCAAATTTAGATATGCGGCTCTCACCTCTAGCAGACTTGCATACATTGAACTTGACTGGAAATGTCGGCAACACAATTTCCCTGCAGACACGAACTTTGATTTTTTGCAGCTTTTGCCACATATACATGTATAGGCAATACAATTTAACAAATTGATTGCGCGGTTGGTGGTAACAATTCTTTAAATCAAGTTTGCGAGCTTGAAGTAAACACCAATCCCATTGTATTTAAAGTCGTCGAACAACATAACAAAACTACCGTCAGCCACAACGCACTGACACGTTTTGACCTTCCATGATCATCATCAGAGTACGACGGCAAACTGACTAGCGAGGATTAAACCGCATTGCATATATATGGAAATCAAATTTTTCACAATTTCCACAATCCAATGCGATAACAGAATTTGTCTGTTTGAGAAGTTAAGCTTTTTTTCTTATTTATAAACACCATAAATTGTTGCTATGTTATAGTCTATCAACGTTCATTTTCACGAAATAAAGAGCAAAGATTAAAATGTCGCAATCAAAGTCCGGTGTTTACCTACTGTCCGTGAAAAAATGACTTTGCGCCAATCACAGGTTTTGTTTGGATTAACCAATCGAATGAGTTTACTCTCTCCATCGGCACAGATCATCTCGTCGACATGAACGACGCCTTTAGCGACGACCTCATTGCTTATCTTAATTATGGCTTCACGTTCTAACTGTTGTTTTCCCTTCTTGTGATGTTGCTTTGAGCTGTGACTGCCAACTGCAGAAAACGCATCTTTTTTGTTCGATCTTTTCGAATCGAAAGGCACATAGAGTACACGTCTACAAAAGCCAGTAGGTGTACTCATTATAGGCAACTGAATGGAAACAAATAAAAGTAGAAGATGTAGAACAAAAATAATTCCTAACAGCGAGAATCAGAGAAAGTTGTTGCTATCATTTTTCTTTACTTGCGTTATTATATGCAAATAAACAGTGTGGGCGATTGGTAGATGGCTTACAACTAGTTATCCGCAAGCTACACAAAATATTCAGTTATATAATAATATTTCTTGGTTAGCCTTTTCTTTAGATGGACCTAAAGTTCCCTCTAACCACCCGGAATCTGTCATTCTAGAACGGACAACAAACTAACTGGGGAAGAAGTATTAAAGTGAACATTTATATAATGAAATGAACACCCGTTGCGCGGTTGGTGAAAATTATTTAAGTTAGCGATCTTGATGTAACCACTAGTCTTATTATATGCATATCTTTGTCAGTATAAACTAAGAATTGTTTAGTGTAGAAAAAGCAATTCATCCAGTAGGCCGGATTCGGCAGGGTGGCTCAGTGGTTAGAGCACCAGACTCCAAAGCAGATGTGCTCAAATTAAAGCCCTGTATGAGGCAAATTTTGGAAAGTTCGTTAAGAATTCCCAATAAGGGAGAAACTGGTCTACTGCATGTATTGCCTTTTCTACACTATCAAGATCGCAACCTTGATTTAAATAAATAATTTTTATTACCGCCCGCGCAATCAATAAAAAAGCTACTCAGTAGTTGTCAAATTCTTGAGGAAATTAGCCTTTCGGGACAGCCGATGTAACAGTCAAGTTTCGCAAAACAAGGATCGGTTAAATCAGCTGACGAACATGTTAAATGTGGATACTGCTTGATTGATATCACAAATAATTATTAACATTTTGCAATCTTTCACTTATATCCATTCTGGGTTTTCATTCAATTAGGTGAATGAGAATTAGTCTGATTTTCAGTTTTATTCTAATTTCATTACAACAGTCATAGAATATTTTTTGGTTAATTCTGCGTTGATCTCGAACATAACTTTAAAATTCAATAAGGATGATCCTACACACACACAAAGACGCCCTATGCATCTAAAAATAAAGACGAAATTAACTACCAAAAATGGTATGATTGGCAAAAAAAGAAATGCATATGAAGCTTAAAATCAGACTAATTTTCATTCACTTAATCAAATGAAAACCAAGAATGGATAAAAATAAAAGATGGATAAATAGTCTCCAAATAGACTGACCGTTATACACAATAAATATAGTGTTGATTTTCTTATCATAAAATATATGCTGTGATAGTATATATATATATATATATATATATATATATATATATATATATATATATATATATATATATATAATGGCTCATCAACAATGTAGCTATGGTCTAAATAGTCGTTAGGCTAATACACTTAAATGTTTACCTACCCCCTGCAGATTAGGCCAGAAATCGCTGCTTGTAATCGCCTTTGAAAGGTCTGATTTCACCGTGTCAATATCCGGAAGAAACATGCGAGGATTGAATGAGACTAAAATCAGACAGTTACGAACTCCAGCCGCACGAGATAGCGCCAAATGATTCTCTTCGGTACAGTAGTTCTCACAACTGAAACATAAGAGTTTGAACAAATAGATTATCATTTTATAAAGGAAAGCAAGCCTAGTGTTGGCATACAAAATTTAGTGAATATAATTGCATTGGTTATGTTTACATTATTCAATCCGTGCTCATCATCATCACCATCATCATGTCCAGCCATAAAAAAGTCAAAAGTGACTAATGTTTCACTGTCATATAACCATAAGGAGTGAAAAAAAGTATATAAGTTAATATAGACAAATTATTAGTGAGATTTACGAGAGAGAGAGAGAGAGAGAGAGAGAGAAGGAATACCTTGCTACTATGAGTAAATTTATCAGGATAACTCACAGAAATGAGGCAAACTAAACCTCTCTACAACTCCATTATGGTCAAGTTAGTATTCGGGCAAGGCGACATCAGCAATACAGCTTCCTTGCGAATTTCACTGTATCACGTCATAAACAAACGAAACCTCGCAGCTAACTTTGCCCTACCAAGTAAAGAAAGTTACGAAGATGATTCTACTAGACATCTGCAACAAGGTTACCACTGAGCTCGATTCGATGCCCTATCGCTAAGGGTTTCTAACCAAGAACTATTATGCACACGAGGACCCCATATTGGCAGAGTGGGTCCTTTACTACCCAATTTGAACGTAAGTGACTTCAATTGTTTCTGCCATGTCAAAATCTGCCCACCTTGCTTCTTACGCCAATTTGGTGCTGGATGAGAGAACAGAGCTCTACTGGGCAATCGAAATGAGGGCATACGCAAAACGTGACCGAACCAACGAAGTTGATGGAGCCTCATTTGTTTTTGTAACGACGAGCACTTATTCTCCGATCCAAAAATACGTTTACGGACGTCAACGTTAGTTATTCGTTGTTGGTAACCAACATATGCTATACTTTACCTGATCTGCGTTTTGACTAACGCAGCTTTCATTGTTCCAGTAATTTTCTTTTGGGAAGATATTTCATTTGTTTCGTGTAATGCAACTGATGAAGGCCTACGGTAAGCTAGGCCGAAATATCTTCCCAAAAGAAAATTATTGGAACAATGAAAGCTGCGTTAGTCAAAACGCAGATCCGGTAATTTTAATTAATTCAGGTTCGCATTAAAGAAATTCCTTCAAGAAACATTTAATATGCTATACTTCTTAAACCACGATAATCGAATGCCTGTAATCGTCTCAAATCATCAACTCTAAGAGGCCAATTTTTACTAGCGTATAGTAAGACTGTGCGACCAGATGTATTGTAAACACGACCTTTAAGGCAAAGTTAAATATTTGCGTTTCGCCATAAATGACGAAGGTTCGAGAAAGCTACTCTAGCTTTCGAGATTCGTATTCTCACCTCGTCGGACATATTGCCCAAGTTATTGATAGAGCTCCCAAGATATGTAAACCTGCCGGCTATGTATAGATCTTCATTCTGCAGTCGCAACGTTGGAGTGGTGGGTGATGCTGTAACAGTATCTTACATTTAGAGGGTGCGAATTTCATACCGAAAGACGGAACAACGTCTGTTAATCTATTTAAGGTGGTCTGGGCAGCATGCTGATTGTCGAATAATAGTACGATATCGTCCGCATAGTCAAGATCGACTAGTTTATCTCCCGGGAGAACTTCAACTCCAGCGTCCTGAATGTGTGAGAGAGTGTTGTTTATAATAGCATCGATTACAAAATTAAACAAAAATGGGGAAAGTGGACAACCTTGACGAACACCACTGCTGGTTGTAAAGTTATGCGTTAATTCGTTGTAGACCTTAACGCGACCAGAAGTATTTGTGTAGAGAGCTCGTATAATATTAACAAATTTTGTGGGCACACCGCTTTTCGACAAGATATGGAATAAAACATTGCGATCCACCGAATCAAATGCACCCTTGAAGTCTAGAAAGACGGCTATTGTGGGACGATGATATAAATGTCTCTGTTCGAGAACTTGCCTTAACGTAAAAATATTATCTATACAACCTCGTCCTGCGCGGAATCCGGCCTGTTCTTCTCTTGTATGTGATTCACGTGAAGCGCTAAGACGACGTAGGATAATCGAAGCAAATAACCTTGATACGACCGGAGTCAAACTTATACCTCGATGGTTATCGCACGAATTACGATTGCCTTTTTTGAAGATGGGAATGATGGTCGACTCATTCCAGTCAAGTGGTACGGTTTCCTCATTCCATATAGTATGAAAAAGTTTGGTCAACGCTCCTGAAATTATATCGCAACCATCCTTAAATAATCCTGGAATCAAATCATCGGGGCCTGCGGCTTTGCGGCGTTTAAGAGATAGGATTGCATCGCGAAATTCAAACTCGGATGGTTCTTCAGGACTAACATTCCACACTGTTTATGAAAAGACATGCTTTCGGGAATCGGAACTGACGCGGTTGGCCCAGAAAATTGATCTCCAAAGTGTGCAGGCCACCTGTCAAGACGACTTATTTTGTCGGTTATTAAATCGTTGTTACTATCATTTATAGTTTCACTAACTGTTAATTTTATCGGACCTGTTGCGCGGATAAGTTGGAACAAACAGCGACTATTACTTGACGCGAAAGGTACTTCAATTTCTTCAGCCGTTCTGGTCCAAAAGTTTTCGAGATCGACTTTTAGACTGCGCTTAAGTTGGCGTCTTATATTGCGACGGGTATTATTATGAGTCGAGCCAGGTGGAATTTGGCGCCTTATTTCGAGAACCTCCATAGATTTTAAACAGAGCTAGTGATTATTTCTACGTGGGCCTGCGATGCCACATACAGTAGTACCTGCACTGTGCACAGTGGAACTTATCTTGGACCAAAGTATATTCGGATTTTCGCCTTCCAGACCAGTTAGATTAGCCTTAAGAATATTTTCATAATTTTGTCGGAAGGATAGTTGTTCGAGTTTTCCTACATCAGTTTGGGATTTATTCTTAATTATTTTCCCGTAAAATTTTAGTGCAAATCTACAACAAATAAGTGCATGGTCCGAATCAACACAAGTGTTCCAAAAAGAACGACAATCCTGGATGCAACCACGCCATCTATAACTAATTGTTACATGATCTATTTGAGTCCACCGTTGTCCGGGTGCTGGAGGACGCCATGTAGCAATTCTAACACTACGTCTGAAGTTTGTACTACTCAAATATAGTCTGTTCAGCGCAGCTATCCCAAAAGCCGTGCTCACTTTGCCCAGAGAGAAATATATAGAGATAGAGAGAATGAGATTTCGAGCAGAGCTATTTTACAAAGGGGAACAACTTTGTAAAAACAACGCGCATCAGGTATTGACATAATAATAGCAAGGGAAGAAATAAAGAAAGAGAACACTTCAGTATAGCAAGTTAGCTTTAATATAATAACAGCTAATACCACAATTAAAATGAACAAATTTATTCTATGGGCATAGCTATTATACAACTGGTTGACTCATTTGCCACTGTGATGCCTAGTGCCAGATAAATAATATATCAAGCCGGCAGAATAAACACAACAATTGGTCCTAATAATTATACTTCAAGCACCGTATGTTAAATAAGAAACCCATCTACTAGCCCTTAGTTCTGCCTTTTGCTTTTCAAGTTAAGTTTTTTTTCAAACTCGTAATCAACGGTTGTATGCATTCAACCAATTTTCTGTCATTCAACATGGAAATAAATAAGTTTTCACGAAGGATTGCTGCATTAAGCCTCAAAATCCAGCCAGTTCGATACGCCGCACTTTAATGTACCGTCACCATCGGATCTTGTTTTAGAACGTCGATTTTGCAAGTTGGATAATTTTTTGAGAAGGCTAACTTTACGTTCTACACACCAGGCTACCGAAGCAACGCCAGTAGATAGCTAAAATCACAGTAGAGGTAGGCCGGATACACTTATTCGAGAAAACATTCACTTAATCACGCCGTACTGTTCCCTTACTAATCACGGGATAATTTAATGTGGTAAATCTGTGTGATTCTGTTAGCAAACAGTAGAAAGGCACGTTTGTAGCACATCACGCAAACAACCTGTCTCTATTTATGCACGTATTGCTGCACGATAACACTATCACTGAGTTTTGGTTTTATTGACCAGATTTCCGCACTGGACACCTAGAGAGGCGTAAGGTCATCACATGGTCAATGAATAACTTCTACAAATAATGATATTTCTAACGTTCCTGATAACACGAAAGACTTAAATAAAAATATGCATACAATCAGCTATTAATTACGAAACATTTGTTTACTTACTTATGGTCCCCGTATGGAACGAGAAATACTGCTTCAGGATTGCGATCTAATTTTTTCGACGTATGTATCACTTTGCAGTAAAAAACTGTCAATCCAGTTGTTTCACAATGAAATAAAAACTCAGTCTGCTTGCCTGACCTAAAAAATGTATTTTAATAAGAATAACAAGCAGTTTTAATAAGCGATAGGTGTTCACTCTCTGACAAAAATTAAATAGCAAACCCGCATCCAATTAGTTAGTTCAAAAACTTGCAAATAATAATAATAAAATAAACCAGATCGAGTAATAAACCACCATATTGTAAAGAAAAGCCTGCCGGCCTATTTGCTCACCATCTTGCACGAATAAATGTAAACATAATCTAGATAGGAAGCCAAAAAAAGTTGGTTACAAAAATAAGCATGATTCTTGCATTCTGTTGCAAATCCCGGCGTATCTGTTGGAAATGCACAGCGCGACACAAAAAACAAAGTGACCGATTTTGACAACACAGCTATTTCCAGCCACGAAAGCACACGTCTACGATTCCAGCCAGTGTGCGTAACCTAATGTTTTTAGGCAGGCAGAACGACATGCGAATCACCTGAGACAAGGCGGCAACTAACGCCCTCGGCGTCCTTTAACAGGACTATAACGAAGTCGACACGTAAATTTTGTTCTTTGTATATGACCCTAACATCAGGATGACAATGACAAAACCGAACGAAGCTCTCGGTTCACTAGGCTAGTCAGGCACTATTAGTAAAATAAAGTAAGCTCAAATGCTTCAGCAACATAATGAAGCAACGCCCACATCCTCAAATTGCATAGATTGGCTATGATAATTAAAGAGATGAAAGAGATATTAGAGGGCTCAGTGTATGACTTGTCGCCGTATGATATCACAATCTAGACCAAATTGACGATTTCGATGTTGGCCTCACCCATATTGGTTGATTTGTTTATGCGGATTCCTTCAAAATTTATTATAGACGTATCGTCCAGCCGATGCTTAATTATCCCTAACTCCGCAGTCAAAGTGTTCATTTGTGCAGACAATTCGTTTAATAAGTTGTCCTATCCACCAGAAGTCATTTATCCAACACAACGCAAATGCTTTATTTGTAATCAATTATTTATTGAAGTTTGCTCCTATAAAGTGTGTCCATTAAGTAAACCCAAACACAAACTTGTATTATATTATATTCACTTCTGTGGCTCGAAGGTTATTTCCATCATTATGCTGACTAGTTCATCTTAATTCGTGCAGTACAGCGAGAACTTTCTGTTGTATTCATGCCAACCCTAGATAGGACACTTGGAGATTTCTCGTGCTCAAAGGTGGCTATTGCCACATTCGAGGCATACGACTCTAGATTGTACCGGACAGGCACTTTCAGAGCAACGTTTCTGGCTGTCAAGAGCTTGGCCTTTCTTTAACTAACAGGATTAAATCACTAGAAAATTTTTGAGCAAGTAAATCAACTACGATCACCCACTTTCAGTGCGAGAGCGTTATTGACACTAAGTTTCAAAATTAATACTTATTCATAATAGCATTCTCAAAAATGATGCAATTTAAGATTTAATTTGAAGCATTTACTAAAGGCCACAAATCTATAGTAGCGAAGATTACATCTTCGCGCTTAGTGAACATAATCGAGCCTGGACCATTTGGCAGAAAAAATAGATTTATACAATTCGGCCACTCGAAGACTGTCAAAGACGTGAAGCAGATCACTGTGTGAAATCTGCTCGGATGATGACTGTCGCTTTATTCCTAATCCTCTTTGAATTTTACTATGATGATATAGGACATTCCGTCGTCATTCATAGATTGAAACCTTACTGCTGCATAACTATGAAAAATATTTCCAGTTAGGTTTTTAATATTAAAGAGTACTATATTATTAATTCGTTCTGGAATGAATGACTCAGATGCAGAAATTTTCTTCCCCTTAAGCGTGTGCCGCCTGAGGTCGACGAGCTCTACGGTACGACTAGCCAGAGCCAGAAGTTTGAAGTACGGCTAAAGCTTATAAATGTGATACACACATATATATATATATATATATATATATATATATATATATATAATGAACTTACGAAACGTCACTTTTCAACAAACATTCAATCTGTGTTGATTCTATCCAATGCTCAACAGAAAAGCTTAATTCATTTGGACTGGTTATCCAGGAGATATTCTGCTTTGGATTTTTGCTCAGATCTGAAGGCACTAAAGTCACTTTCGGCAATTGGCCTGGTGTTTCTTGTAGCTTCGTACAGACGAATACGAACACCGGAAGCGGAAAGCCAGAACTGGCTACAGGAAGGTGGTGTACAACCACGAGCCATTTCGCGTCTCTTGAGTGTAGCAAGTTCATAAAAGAAAACAAAATAATATATTCCATTTAGTGGCAGCCCGATTTGAATTTAAAGACAACATTTAGCATATATATGAAACTTAGCGTATTACTTTCTAAAATATGCAAAATTATTATCAATCTTAATCGATCTAATACTGTCACAAATTGCGCATGCTTTTCACCGGTTTTTTGGGAAATGTACCACGGCATTTCTTAAATTATTTGACAATGTATTAAACCAATGTTTTGTAGGACGTCGTACTGAATGCTATCTACTGATAACTGCCCAAGTAAAAAATATTAAATTGTTTCAAAAATGAAGTTACAACTTGTGAAACTGATCAAGCAGAAGTAATAGTTTGAGTTTCCTAATTAGACAAACACTCAACTCCATTAATAGTACTATTAACGTAAAGAAATAATCTATGTTCAGAATGAATTCAAATAAAATACGAATTTCCGTGATACTCGTTCCAGCAAAGAATGTTTAAGCTTTTTTAACTAGAACAAAATGCAGCTATAACGTGTTACTTCGCGTCAATATTAATTTTTATTGAGCTTTCTGTAGCTTATAAGTAGAGCCTATTAATTATTTACAATAAGTTTCACCTTTATTATGCAATAACGATAACAATGCGCAATGTGAACAGCTAGCAGGAAAATATTTATGAAATATCTTAAGAATAAATCTACACATACGTGACGACATAGACTCGTGAAATGCCCACCGAGCAGAACAATCCATCTTTCCCTAAGCGCTTGGCTTATCATTCTACTGTTGTACTCTCGTACTCAAAGTTTACGACGGGACACATTTTATACGGTATTAATAAGCTGAATGGAAAATATTTAAGAAGAAGATTTAATAAAATGTAATTGCAGATCATTTCTTGTCAAAAGACGACATTGACTTTCTCTTGAATGCTCTTATTTCAAAATCGGCCACCCTAATCGCAACAAGCATTGAATATTGAGCTGGTATAAATAGTCAAAATTAGTATACTCAATTGCAGAGATCAGTAGTGTTGACATCACGCCGGCATTTTCTCCAGATTAGGAAAATCACATTTATTTAGCAGCCATGTAAACCCTGCGTTTGAAATCAATTGAATAAACCATTAGGTATATTGCATCCCTTCTAAGTAGAAAATACACGTAAATGGTATTAAGTTTAGACTCACTCTGTAGTTTTATAAGCAACATATACAAACATTTCATCAGTAATATGCCGTTATGTTTTTTTTTAATTTTCAATAAAAGTAGATACAACTTCGAAATACTATCAGCCAACGGCTGTTTTGCGTGCCCTTCATAATTGTTAACGGTAACTTTTATACCAAAACAACTTATTCAAAAATTCAATGGCAACTAATAAATGTAAGCTTAATGAAATTGGTCTCCATAAAATCAAGCACAACAAACAAATAAAGAAGTTTAAGAAGAGAGAAAACAATAACGGCTTTTCAATAAAAGTATGAGGGCTTAAAATAAATAAATTTTTGCGATTCTGGGTATAGCAAAATTGCCTAACCAATGTTTTGAATAACACAAGATTGTTCCCAGTTCACGCATTGGTCAGACCATTTGTCGACAAGATTCATCAGACCACCATTCATGACAAAGCTTATTCTCTACGTTTACTGAACAGTCAACCCATGAAGAATATCGATAGTCATCCGAAAAATTTCCGACAACGATTAGACAGTAATCCAACAAAAGAAATTCATAAAACACGACTAGATTGAGCAGTGTCGTCACAAAACTACACTCACACGACTGATAAGAGAGGGCGTGAATGTATGCATGTATAAATAAGAATTCCTATTTAATCGGTTAATAAATAACTGTTGGATAATATTTACATTTCGAATACGTGTACGCGAGTACTCGCGAATAAAACTACGTGTGGTGCTGAGAATTAACAACTGTTAACGGTTTACCTTTCGAAAAAGAATTTGCATAAGCTGTTCACAATATGGTTTTGTGCGAGTGTGACGACAATGTAGCGCCCAAAATGAGCAAGAGCACGGTCAATCTGATGGAACATTGTCACGACAGACGAATCGTCATTGCCGGTGTGAATAGCATCCAGGGTGGCCTTGTCAATAACACAATCAAAAACTGATTTGTCTGCCTCACATAGTTCATGAAGCTTGTATATGTCAGCGCATTTGAAACTCAAACCAGGTCGCCGACTGTGGCTACAGTACTTTTTACTCATACAATCAATAACATTCCCATCAATATCAATACTAGTGATTTGATGAAATTCATTTTTGTCGTAAAGTAGTGCGCTCAATTCCGAATTACCACAACCTGTGATGAGAATTCGGTCCTGCTTTTTCACATATTTTGTAAGAATTACAACTAGTTCTGTGTAATCACAGTACCTGAATCGATCTAAATATATAAAATATACCATTCAAGAGTAGATAAGCGTTTCTTATAAAATTGCTCCCAATAAGATTTTTCCCCGAAATCTGACAATGACTTAGGTGTAAGATTTGTCCCATTTTTAAGCATTTCACAAGGTATTTGTTCTAAAATTGCAAATAATTAATAATAAAATGTAAATAATAATCGCTTATGAAATTAACATTAAATGGAAAACTTATTGTAGTATAAACATGTTTCATTGACGAAATCTATACATTATTTTAATTGAGATTTAAAAAATTTGTTTTACATCATCCTGAGTTGACGAATACTTAGTCATTTGCGAGTTATATTACGCATTAAACCAACAGTAATTTCTAAGATTACTGGTACACTGAAATATATGAAAAATAATCGTAGACACGTAAGAGGTTGGTAAAGTACTTCCCAAAGTCGTACCTTGTAACATTGGTTTGAAGCATAATCCATAAAAGAACTAAACTGAAGTTGATGCATGACACCACATATTTTCCCGCAAAGAATTTTATTTTTCACATAGGCCCCAAATGCAGCACAACCCGATAGGCTGTAATATTTTCGAAAATCATTGAATTCATGCAATCTTCCAAATGACTAGATTTTAGCTATTAAATTTTCCAATGAAAACGTAAAGGTCGCTTAAGGTATTATCCATTAATCTGGCTATCTCTATTAGCATATTCTGCGTTCGGCATCATTACAATTAGACAATTTATCTCAAGAGTTCTTAAACGAAAATCCTGGCGATCTGAATTGCATGAAAAACTAATGGCGACAAAATTGTTTACGCTCTGCTTTTTAGACTCATTAGGGTCTTAAATTTTATTCACAAAGTCGTTGCTTTCTTATAGCTCTCAATCAACTAATTCGGCTTCTCACTGTCCTAAAACTGACAGTTTAATAGCTACTATCTCTCGCCCCAAATCACACCTGGCCAATAAATTCTGCATATTTTCCAAAGCAGTTTCTTTCTTTAAGTTAGCTGAAGCCAATATTCATCCTATATCACAAAAATGCCATAAGAGTTCAATTCATATCTATGTAAAAATACATATTCAAAGCGTTGCTGGGTCCTCTACAATGACAGAGTATTTTTACCATATTAAGCAAAACTCGATACTCTTGGTTTGTCATTACTCCATTACGCGTCTCATCGTATATTAAATTATGTAAAAGGACACAATTCCTATACATATATTTAGGAAGTCTTATTCTATGAGCATTAATTTTGTGTTGATAATTATGAATTTAATCCAGACATAAAACATGCAAGAATGGCTAAGCAAAATACTAGTTAATTCTAAATTTGAAAATATACTAACTAAAATATTGCAGCAAGTCAGGCAAGTAAAAGAACTACAAATATAGACCTAAATTACAAAATTAGACAGCACGTGTTAAAAAAGAAATTAACGCTTCCGGTTCATCAGATAATACCTGATAACGCTAAACGCTCAATGGATAGTTTTATTTTATCCCTCTAATATATAATTCTTCACAAAATACAAATAAATGTATAAATTGACAAATATTAAATAGTGATCTATTTGTATAATAACCTATACTACTTCATAAATATAATACGTTTAATTACTAAGCGTTAAACTAGGTTCAATGAACCGAAAAATCCAAAATATTTGGTAATGTAAGACACAATATAAACAATAAGAATAATCAGGATGTAAT